>PVKB01003993.1:0-165599 GCA_004027205.1 Ctenodactylus gundi
TAACAGGTCAGCACAGCTGAACTTGATCCCCACAACCCTGCTGGCTGTGCTGCCTCAGTCATGTTCTCGTTACAGGGTAACAACTTCTGACACACACACAACCTAAAGAAGTTTACTCTACCTCACAACTCAGAGGTCTGTTTTTCATGGTCAGCTGGCAATGGCAGAAGAAGCTGGAGGAAGCCAGCTACTCAGTAAGACACTGCAACAGGAAGCAGGGAGACTGGAAGAAGCTGGGCAGGAATTCACCCTTCCGGGCCACTCCGTGACCCACCCAACTTAACTAGGCCTCACTTTTTAACAGCACACAAGATCAGTAAATAAACACACTTGATCAGTTAACCCCCAGGATCTAAACACCTTCCAAATACATGCAGCTCTGAGGGGTAAACCACACCACTACAGAACCAAAACTTCCCTGCTTGGTGCTGGCTCAGAGGCCCAGGTGTCATCTCAGCCTGCTGCTGTCTCACTGGCTGCTCGCATACCATGCCATTTTTGAAATGGAGTGCTCCATGGAGAGCTAAGGAAACCTGGGTCCTCAGAACAGACCAGTATCGGGTTAGCAGTACCCTTTTTGTCCTCTCTTCCCTCACCATCTCAAACCTGACTCAGGAAATCTCCAGTTCCCACAGGTGAGGTCTGGGACTACCCAAGTGGCCCATGGGGCAATGCTGATGTGCCTTGAGGAGGTAAAGCATGACGGGGATGTGTCCTCATGCCCTCTTTCCGGTGGTGGCCTCTGGTGCTACCCCACTGACCTGGGTAAGACACCTACACCTGGGGCTGTATGCTAATGAAGATTGTGGGGTCCAGCTCACCACCTGGAGCCAAGAGCTCTGGTCTGTGGTGTTGGGGTACATACAACTGGAGATTAGCAGCCACAGGGTAGGTGGACACAGTGCAAGTAAAGGAAGGAGAGAGGAAAGGGGAAGGCAGGGGATCATGTGGGTTCCCAGAACTCGGACTGTACTCTGCACAGCCTTGGCTGAGGGTGGGGGGTGGGAGCTTCAGCTTCTGTGCCATGCTGCTGGGTCCATGGGCCATCAAGGCAATGGTGGCCTCGCATGAGATGTCTCCTCTGATATCCCAGCTCTTGTGAGCTCATAGCTTCTATGGGGCTGGAAGTGAGCGTGGTCCTGGCCTAGGGTCTAATGCTTCAAGAAAACTGGCATTCCTCATGTCCTCTACCACCAGGAGGGCAATTTGCACTCGAGATCTACAGTGTACATGTCCCAGGCCTGTGTACAGGTGGCCCTAGAGGTCCCCCCTTTCCACTCAAGATTCAAACAACCCCTGAACACCCATATGCATACATCTCACCTTTACACACTTCCTCTGTACACCGTCACACCTATACATCTCCCCTGCAAAGCCCCACACACTCATTTGTACGTGCACATACCTGCACACACCACCTGAATACCACACCATCTCCAAGACAAATGTGTGGGAAGTGATGGTTAGGGTGGGATGGCATCTTGATGGACTGTGAGATCTGCCCAGGGGATAAGGGAACACACTTCTGGGTGTGTCTGGGTGGGTCAGAGGCCTGTCTGGGCCCTGGCTCTTACCTCTCTGGCACTCTTCCCCTGATCTGCTTCCTGGCTACAATGAACCACGCAGTTTGCTCCACCATGCCCTTCCGCCACAATGTCTCTGCCTTAGAGCTAGCTGACTGTGGACTGAAACACACTAAAGCCCTTCTTTGAGCCAGTTGTGGGTGTCGCCGTGATGGGAAGGGGACTCTCAGGACACCACTGAACATCAGTGCACTGCTCCCAGGGTGTCCACCATCTACCTGCATCTGCTAAGCAGCAAGTCCACTATGGCAGGTCCTGTAGCCATGGCAGGAAAACAGTCTGGGATAAGCGGCTCAGGACTGTCTGTGCAGCTACAGCTCTGGCTGCTGTGCCCCAGGCTCTGCTCACCTGGGCTGGCACTTCCTGAGCTGCACCAGGGCCTCAGGCTCCACAGCACTCCTGAGTGGCAGCCATCCTTGCAGGCCCCCAGGAGTGAGAGGGTGTTTGGAGAAAGACAGACTGCTGCCACGGCCAGGTGGCTGCCTCCCATGGCAACGGCACTAGCATCCCTTGGCCAGGCTTCCATGCCTGAGCCAGCACTGGCTGTGCTCAGCCTCAACTAGAAACCTTGTCAGAGCTGGGTAAGAGCGCAAAGCGATGGCCACCCATGACTACTTCCGGCCACGACTACCTGATGCCTAGGGCAGGGCCTTTCTTTCTGTGGACCCACAAGACAGCAGTGCCGAGCCACTATGAAGAATCAAGATGCGCACACCACCATCTGAGGAGGGCAGAGGACACACACTTCCCAACAAGCAGCCCTGGGAACCGGCTACAGGGTACGCGGAGCTCTCCATGGTGCTAGAGAGAGGGTTCCAAAGCGCACAGCTGTCTCTCCCATACTATGTAGCCACTACTGCTAGAGCACATGCTGGTCCTATGTGGTGCAGGGGCAGCTGCCACCCCAACTACACACCTGTGTCTGCCAAGTGCGGTGCAGGCAGCCACTGCCTAAGCCACAGGCAACAGCAGGCACTGGCCTATTGCCCCAGACAGCAGAGGGTTTGCTGGGCTAATGTCCTAAACAGCAGGTGTGCAGGAAACAGCAGGACCCACAGAGACATCTGTCTCAGCGAAATCAGGTGTGACACCAGGGCACCACAGATCCAGGGGAGGGGTCAGATTCAGCAGCCCAAGGCCTTGGGGAGTGGCCCTCCTGAGTCACACGGCTACTCTCCACAAAGATAACTCAGAAAGCTGGGTGTGGTAGCACACGCCTATAGGCTGGGGCAGGATTGCCAAGTCCAAAGCTAGCCTGGACTTCATAGTGAGTTAAGGACTAGCCTGGGCTATAGAGTGAGACCCTGTCTCAAAAAGATACATAATTCAGACGAGTAGACACTCAGGACTGAGGTGCTGGGCTTGCAAACCAGAGTTCCAGACTGCTTTACTTCAGTCTGGCCTCCTCTTTCCCAGTCCCCTGTGGGCAGGGGTGAGGCTGGGAGACGCTGCCGCACTGCTCTGGGCCCAGGCTGCTACCAAAGAAGGAGCAGGGCACAGTGCTAGCTGGCCATCGGGGAGAGGCTACGGGGCTCATGCGCACACACGCAGGATCACGTGCCCCTACGTTCTCACTGGTCTGGCATGCAGCTGCAAGGCATGTACTGACATTCCACCCTGCACTCTCCGGCTCCCTTTCCCAGATGTGCTGGGCACCACAGAACAGGCTGGCTTGAGGGAGAAGTTGGCCAGTGTGGCTGGGGAGTCCCCTTCACCTTGGTCAGCTGCTCTGACCAAGAGTCTCTGCAAGTCAAGGCCAGTGAACCAATGGCCTTGTGGGGCAGGAGGCCCATGTTACAGCCAGGTTCCAAGCCCGGGCCCAACCCACCAGGAGTACCTGGGTACATGTAAGGAGCAGGTGTGGTTGAACTTCAACACACACAGCAAGAGCCAGGTGCAGGGAACCTATTACAGTGTGGATCTGAAATGCCTCCAAAAGCATCATGTATTTGGGTGCAATGGGAGACGCAGGTAACAGTGTGCTGCTGGCAGTTGGTGCCTGGATGGAAGGGGCAGACACCTGGTGTCTGACTGGAGGGATACAGTCAACTTACTGAGATTCACAGTTGCTCAGGGCAGAGCTTTCAGGTGTGTACTGTTGACTGCTAGCCAGGCAGTCAGGGAGGGGCAAGAAACAGAAACACTGCTAGTTTCTTCCAGGAGAGTTCTGGCCTTTCTTTAGTCTGCAGTCACTGACATGGTCCTCACTCCTTGGCTTTCCGTCTACAACCCAGGAGCAACTCTTCGGCCTCCACCGTCTGCTTTCCCTATTGCCAGCCGCCAGGAATGGACGGTGTGAGACCTTCGGAAACCAAGAACTACACAATCTGTTGTCCCTTGAGTTGTGGTATTGGGTATTTTGTCTCAGTGATGAATAAATAACTTAAGGCAGTACCCATGATTCCTACTGATGTGAAATATCCCGAACAGCAAACTCAGACAGTAGGCAGGATGTGCCAATAGGTGTGGGGCTCTTCATAGGTTGACGATGGAATGTTCTGGGACTTAGCAGAGGTGGCTGCACACCAGTGCGAGTACACCAAAAGCCTCATCACCGTGCACCTGGTTGTGTGTGGTGAATTTCACCAAACTAAAAAAAAAGGTTTTCTTTAAGGTACACAGATGGTACTGAGAACTGAACAAGAAAAATTTGCACCGAACTCCTCCTGCTCTGATTTTTTGCCAGACGGGGCTTTCCTAAGTTGCTCAGACTGGGCTCAAACCTGCAATGTTGCCTCAGCTTCCCAGACAGCTGAGATAATGCACACGTGCCACCACACCTAGTTAAAAGGATTTTTTTTTTTTAAAATAAGGGCATTGGAACAGGGTTCCACAAAAAAGGCACGAGGACAGGGTGCTCAGTGCTCCACTGAAGGCTTGCAGTCAGAGGCTCGGGATAGCATCTACCAGGTAAACCAAAGGCGCTCCTTCTGTTTGTATCATAGTACGCACACTACCAGAGTGAAGCCCACACTTCTCATCCCCCTCCAGGTAGAGCCCATGGCTCCTATAACCCCTCCAGGTGGTCCTCACACCCTACAGACAGGCCTGGGCTCTAGGGCTCCCTTACATTTGGAAAGATACAGGCCCATAAGAAGGTTACATCTACTGAGAATGGACTCAGGTCCCTCGGCAGTGATCAAAGGGCCCTAGGAAGGGATTTTTTTTTTTTTTTTTTTTGAGACAGGGTCTCGCTCTGCAGCCCAGGCTGGCCTTGGACTCACGGCAATCCTCCTGCCTCAGCCTCCCGAGTGCTGGGATTACAGGCATGCGCCACCACGCCCAGCTTATGTGGTGCTGAGGAATCGAACTCGGGTATTTAGCACTTGACTTAGCGCTTGCTCAAGCGCTTTAACCACTGAGCCATTCCTCCAGCCCCAGGAAGGGATTCTATACACTGAAAGTCTGTATCTTAGTACCTGCTGCAGGACACCACCACCTGTGTTGGAAACCCTGTAGGCTGGGCTCTGAATAGGGGCCTGTGGCATAGAAGGTAGCTCCCCCAAGGATATAGCTCCTGACCTTGTCTCCTCCACCCTGCTCTGGTTAGGGGGTAGCTCATGGGTGGGGGTGTAGGGTGCAGATGTAGGGAGGTGGCAGCCTCCGGGCCAGGGTGCAGGCCTTGCTCTGCTGTGTGACCGGGGTCTTGCTCAAGGTGTGATTTGGGACCCCATCCAGGAGTGACAACCCTCTGCCAGAATCTGCAGTAACCTCTGTGAGCTCCCGCCCTGTGCAGCGACTCCAGGCACACCCCAGTATGACACAGCTGCCTGTGGACTCCTCCTGCCATGACAAGCAGCAGCTCCCATGGTAACATACGCATTCCAGTCTGACTTAGGATGAGCTTGGAGTGACACACACATATTAGCAGCAGGCCTTGGATGCAGAGGTGTGTTTGCTGTGTCAGCAGGGCAGGGAGCAGATGCATGTTTGCTCCTCAGGATCTTTATTGGGTCTGTGCTTACAGCACTCTGTATGTACAAACAGGCACCTGCAAACACTCCCAGGCTGAGACCAGCCCAGATGAAGCCTACACCCTCAGGTGAAGTGGCTCTCTCCTGAGGCTGGGTGGGCATAGGGCAGAGAGAGGCTGCCTTACCAGCCCCATCTGCCTCCCAGACAGTCCTCTGAAGGTACAGTGCCTTCAACCCACACCTACAGGGCTCACTCGCCTCTACAATCCACACCAGCATGGATGTGGACAAAGTTTTCCAGCACCAATGCCAAGAGTGGCCACAGAGCTACCCGCCAGTGCATGGTCTGCTCACCACTCGAGCTTACAGTCTGTGTGCAGGGATGCTAGATCTCTGTGCCACAACACGGTGATATAAGAGGAGAGACAGGTCATCACCTCCCAGGGCTGCAGCCTGCATGCCAAAGGGGACAAGATGAAAGTCTCTGTCTTATGATGCATATGCATGTAAAGCTTAAAAAAAGAAGAAGAAGAAGAAGAAAAAGAAATCTGAAGAGTATTTACCAGCTAGTTCTTGACAGAGGCTGCCGGTTCTGGAGACTGAAGGAACTCATATGGATCATGGGTCACATCTGGCTGTTCCCCGACACTGAGGCGCGATGGGCTTCCTACACATGTGAGAAAAACATGGCACCTCAACACACACTATGGATCTACAATGCAAGGCAACCTGTGTCCATCTGTGTGACCACTGGGATAAGGATGCTCTCTCTCTGGCCTGGGACACGGGTATCCTTGGTCACCAGCAGACCCAGGGCTGCTCAGAACCAGCTGCAGGGATGACATTGCTTAGGCGAAGGAGGAAGTGTGGTCCTTCTCTGGGGAACGCCAGCCACACCTTGGTGCTGCCTACTCCTCAGAAGACCTCAAGGCTTACTTTGGCAATGAAAACAAGAAAGAGCACAGGTGGTAAGGCTGTGGTCTCGAGACAGAGCCCTGCCTGGCATGCACAAGGCCCAGGGTTCCCTACTACCACCAGAGAGAGAGAGAGAGAGAGAGAGAGAGAGAGAGAGAGAGAGAGATACAAACACAGCGTTCTCCTCAACAGAAACATTGAAAATGGGGTCACAAATGCTGTGCTGGCTGATATACAGTATGGAGCTAAAATTGGGAAAGGCAGGAGTCATGGGCTTGAAGCAGCACATACATCCCACAGCGTGTCTGGGGAAGGGCAAAGGAACCTGGGTATGGGCCTGGAGCAACACACGAACCCTGCAGCCTCACTCTGGATGGGTAACAAGAGTGAAGGGAAGGGTATGGAGTGCCAGCCTGACCCGGGATGGGCATGGAGTGACAAGCATCCCACAGTCAGACCCGGGATGGGCCCAAAATGACATATGTATCCTGCAGTCTGACTCAGTGTGTGCCATAATTCTTGCTCTGGTTTTGTTCTAATCGAGGGTCCTAGAGACTCAAGAGTTTTGAAGACACAGGTATAGCTGCTCAGTATCACTTAAAGAACCCATGCTTAATCTGCACTGTCAGCCCCTAGCCAGATCCCAGCCTTAAACACGCTGGCTGCCACCCCCATAGCCACTGCATAAGCGGGGTTTGCCTACCTGGAGGGTGTTGCTCCCTCTCAGAGGCATTGGATAGTGAGCTGAGGTTGGAGGACGGACGGGAGCCTCCTCGCTCTGCCTGTGCCTCATGCAGGTCCTGTAGGAGCTTTGCTGTCTCGTCCAGGTTCAAGTGGCTGTCATCATGGTCCAGCTCCTTCTTCACTTTCCCTGTATGAACAGAGGGACCAGACATCTGTAGTGGGATGCCGTCTGTACACGAGATGCTGGTCCTCTTGTGTGGATGAGGACTCTATGATCATAGCTTCAGGGCTTGGCAGAGGGTGCCCAGCTTAAAGACGGTGAAAGAGAGGACAGCAGAGGGTAGCAGAGCTCTGTGCTCTCATACAAGCAAAGCTCGAGTCAGGTCCAGCCGCCATCAGGACCCACACCACAGTGAGCCTTGCCCACAGCCAGGGCCAGATGCATGGAACTCCTGCTCCAAATGACAAGAGGCTACTCAGAGAGTCCAACAGTGGCCACCCAGCTCAAGGCTTGGGGCTAGGGGGTTTCAGGGGACCCAGCAGCCTCAGTTGAGATCAGATAATACAGGGTACCTAGATAGCTCAGGATTCCTTGGGCCAAAGGTGGGGGGGGGGGGGACGGACGGAGTCAGCAAACAGAAACATGAACCAGACCTCTGAGAGATCAAGAGAGATGTCAGAAAAGCCAATGACATCTCCAGATGACGGGGTGACAGCCACGGCCAGGACAGGGAAAAGAGGCCTCAGCAGCAACCTGAGCATCCCGAAGGGATGTCATGCACAGATCAGGATCCCAAGAAGACTGGACTGGCAGTCACCGAAGAAGTCACAGCTAAAGCTTTGATGTTGAATAAAAGCTATGTGAAATCCTACGTCCCAAAATAGATACAAAGAAAAGCAAACCATGGCCTGGGGCCCAGGGAACTCAGGGGACCCAGCAGGTTCGGCTGAGGTCCGACAACACAGGTATCTAGATAGCCCAGGACCTATAGCATGTTGTAACACTGCTAGGACACAATAAAACAAAGAAAAAAATCTTACAAGTGCCAAGGACAGTGGCTGTGCAGAAAGGTACTACAGAGCAGTCTGGCTACTTGGAAGGTTGGTGACCTAGATCCATCACAGTCCCAAGCACGAAGATCAATCCCAAGCCTCATCCACACACACAGCACAACCACCAGCGTGGTCCGCCTGCTCTATGCCATACACAGGGGAGACACAGCCCCCTGTCACGGTCCTGGTGCAATCTCCAAGGAGATTCCTAGGACCTGAAACTGCCCTCACAGCTTGTCCCTGGAGGAAAGAGACCCTTGGGCACTCACACCTGGCTCTCCCTGTCAGGTGCCTTGTCCCTCGATCGAGGACTGTGGCTGCGAGGAAGCTCACGTGCCAACTCCCAGGAGACCCTGTCCCAAGAAAGCCACAGAGCCTGAGGTGGTTTGGGGACCTCTGACATCATCAGGAAAAAATGAAAGCAAGATGACAGACCCAGTCACAATGGAAACTACCAACCCCAGAACCAAAGGCAGGCAGGGTGAGGCTGATGGCCAACAACCTCAGATTCACTTCTTTAAATGTTTTTTTTTTTTTTTTTTTTTGAGACAGGTCTCACTCTAGTTCAGGCTGGTCATGAACTCACTATATATCCCAGGCTGGCCTAAACTCACAGCAATCCTCCTGCTTCAGCTTCCCAAGTGCTGGTACTACAGACATGTGCCAGCATGCCCAGATTATATGGTGCTAGGGAATTGGGCCTAGTGCCTTGCACTTGCTAGGTAAGTGCTCTGACACTGAGTTATACCCCTGGCCCTGGATTCATGCTTCAGAAGGATGCAGGAGAGTCCTTTTCTCTCAGTTCCGATAAAACTAGGCTCAGGTACCTGCACTTGTAGATTATAAGGCCAATGAGTAGGCCTCTCTGTACCCTAAGAGGCAACTGAAGTCACAGGTGTCCTGGGGGTGACACATGGGGCATATTCAAAGTGACCGGAGGAAGGGGACACACCACATCACAGTCATCAACGGAGCCCAATATGGTGCACTCAACAGCACCAGGCGAGCAGACTTTCCAGGGCTATTTCTTTACTATGGAGGGACTGTCCCACAGTACCCAAGCAGGCAAACACCATGTAGACAGGCACCTACAGAGTCCTTGCACATGGATGCAGGCATGACAGATGATCCGTCCTGTAGGGCCATGTCTGTGTGCTTGCTATGGGGTCCACACACGTAAACATGGCCAGAACAGGTGGCATGCTCCACAGGGTCTACGCATCTGGATGACCCAGACAGGCAGCACATCCCACAAGGCCCACACACATGGACATTGATGAGACAGGCAGCACATCCCATAGGGCCTATTTATGTGGACACAGCTAAGACACGCAATGTGTCCCACATCCCCATACACATGAACAAAACTGGTAGCATGAAGCTACTCAGACAGCAGGATACAAGCATCCCAGCAACTGTCACCACCCAAAGTGAAGTCAGAAGAACCAGTGTGAGCCTAGTAAAGAGCCTCCTGAGTTCTACACAGGGGAGTCCAGAGGTCAGTGCCACCTCAGTACCACTCGCCAGGCTGGGCCATCAGGAAGGACACACACCAGGCTGCAGGGACCAGGTTCACACAAGTCACCTTTTCCCAGCCCAGCCTCACAGTGTAAAGAGGTTCTGAAGAAATCACGTTGTTTTATTTCTACTTTCTCTCGCACCACAGTTCCACATCCAGACACGTGGGGTTCTACCTCACACCAGGCAATTCTGCAGAGGACATACCTGGGGTCCACGGATTCACCTCAGGTCAGACACTGACCCCCTGAAAGCAGAGCCCATTTTAGATCTGCCCTGGGCCCTGCTTGTTCTCAGGGACTCTGACTGAGCAGCCTTCCACTGTGGTCCCCAGAGGTCTTCTTGGCTGGAGTTCATCCTCCAAGGCAGCTCACAGAGCTTGGGAAACAAGGAATCACGGAGGGGAAGGAGTCCACGTGAGATGCGACACAAGAAGTGCCCAGCAGACTCACCCAGAGAGCCCAGCATAGAGATGTCCAGGGAGACGTCAGAATACGACTTCATAGTCATGAAGTCCAACACAGAACCACCACTGTCCCCCAGTGCGTCCCCAACCTGTGGAGATGGACAAATGTCAAGCGTAAGTAATGATAAAATACACGTGGTACAGAAAACCGCTGCTAACATTAGCTGGTCACAAATCACCCAGGGCTAAGCCCATCCTTCAGATGGGTGTGACAACACTGGCCCTGGAGATGTAATATGGAGTCAAGGACCGGGTCAGCTTTTGGACGATGGACATGCTCAAGGAAAGTCCACTCAGAACAGCAATAGCTTTGGGAACTGTGCTACCTTCTCAAAGAATATGCTCCTCTACTACCCCTACGTAGAGGTTTGCACAGTGCTTCCGGACATACAGTTGGGCCCAGCACATTTTCTAGGCACACTGTGGCAGACTGGATATTTAGCCCTTCTCTTTCCCTCCCCAGTAAGAGGCACCCTGAAGGTAAGCCTGTAGCTGCTAGCCCCCTGCTGTCCACTTGACCTCAAACCCAAAATAAAGCTTCTCAACGTGCCCAGGGACCCAGACCCCGGCATAGAACTAGCCCAAGCCCACACCCAGTCACCAGGGCACACATGGTGCAACTGGCCAATGGGCCCATAGCACTGTCCACCACTCCAAGCCACACTTGTGCAAGCCTCAGGCAGCCCCTGCCCTTCTGGAGGACAGCACTCAAGAAACTGCTGCTTATTTAAGTTCTTGTTTCAGGATTTCGAAGAAAGTGTCGGGGACCTATACCTACCCCTCAAGTCACCCCAACTGCTGGTGGGAAGGGACATCGCCAGACAGTATCACTCATCAGAAAGGAGCCAGGCAGCGGTACCCTTTGGCCAGGGAGGGCCACGCTCCCAACATCGACCCAGGTTAGGCACTTTCACAGCCAACACTCACCTTCACTTCATCTGCAGGCCTCACGGGCACACTTCTCCTCTGCAAAGGAACAGACAGGAAGCCAAGTGTCCACAACAGGTTTACAGGAAAAGGCAATTTGCTCACACTTCATGCACACATGAGAAATTACACGGCTCAATCCCCCAGGCTGGGAGCTCTGCCCCTCATTGCTCTGCAGTGACCACAGGATAAAGGGGTCTTGCCAGGCTCTCTGCAGCTGGTAGCAGAGGTGGCCCATGCTGGATCCTTACCTGCACCAGCTATGCCCAGTGGCTGTGCCAAAGTGAGGGGATGGCGGCAGGCGGGTTCCCAAAGCTATCTGCAGCTGATACTTAAAACAAAAAAGGAAAACTTGGGGGTGGGATTATAGGCCTGGTGCTTTAAGTTAAGAGCATGACCAAGCACCTATAGGTTAATGCTGAAGAGGGATGGTACAAGAGGATCATGGGACCTTCGTACTGCCTGCCACTGGAGGGCAGAGCTGTATGCCTCCATAACAGTCCTGTCTCTCGCAGAAGCATTCCCTTAAAAATGCCCAAGTTTTGTGGATGTTCCTCAAAAAGGGTCATTGCATGTCCACGCCTGCATATTCTGTCTAAAACCAGGCTGCTGAGATCAACAGCTCCAGAACCTCTACACTGGCAATGAAAGGCACCGGTGCTGCTGTGGCATCTATCTGCTTACTTCGGGTGTCTGCAGTGTCAGATGCAAGAGGACAGGTATCATGCCAAGCTGTAATGTAAACAAAATTCTCAATTCTGACACCAGCTCACTCATTCTCAGGAAAGGGGTCAGCTGGAAGCCAGAGCTCACCAGCAGTGCTGCCTTATGCCAGGGCCATAGGCAGCAGCTTCCCTGCCACAAAGCCAGCACCCTCCTCCCTACTGTAACCCACCTGCCAGGGCTGTTTCAGCATGTGCCAAGGCTGGCTACACACCTGTGTGAGCATGCATCCAGTGCACAGTGCTGGCCACACTAGAGGCAGAGCTCTGGGGAGGGGTCCTGGGCCTTTGCCAATCCATGCTAGCACAAGTGCAACTACCACGAAAGCCACGAGCACCACAAGGCCAGGTCTTCTCAAAAGCCATGTAGGCAGAGAGAGATACACTGGGCTCCACTGGGCCAGGGTGGGTCCTCATAGAGAACCATCAGTAGACCTGGGGGCACCCTCTCTGGTACAAAGGCCAGGCAAGCCCCTTGGGGACAGCCACTCCAGATATGCCCAGAAAGTCTAGGCAACGCCCAGAACTTAGCCCTCTATAACAATGAATTCAAACCAGCTTCAGGCTGGGAATGTAGCTTGGTGGCAGAGTGCTTGCTTGGCCCACAGGAGACACAGGGTTCTATCCCTAGGGGCACAAGAGAACCCAACCAGCCTTATCCAACAGAAACATATCATAAGCACATTATCTAGTTTCAGATTTTCTAATAGCACATTAAATTACTAACATGCAGTTAATTGTAATACTATATACCCAATATATAGAAAATGTTTTCACTGTAACATGCAACCCACGTGAAATAGTTAACAGAATGTTGACATTTGTTTTGTATTGGTCTTTTAAATCCCAGTTTGTAGTTTACACTTAGGTCACATCTAAATTCATGTGCATTTATCAGCAGCCGTGTGGCTGGAGACTGCCGCTACTTGGGAGTTTTTGACTCCCCCTGCATCTTCTGGGAACTGCAGAACCCAGTGGAGCTGCACACAACTAGCCACTCAGGTGATGACAGACCAAGTGGACGAGGACTTCAAAAGTGGGTGTAGGAAACATTCTGATTATACTCAAAGACTAAAAGGAGGGCTGGAGGAATGGCATAGCAGTTAAGGTGCTTGCCTAGCAAGTGCTAAGTCAAGTGCTAAGTACCTGAGTTCGATTCCCCAGCACCACGTAAGCCAGACGTGGTGGCATACACCTGTAATCCCAGCACTCAGGAGGCTGAGACAGGAGGATTGCTTTAAGTCCAAAGCCAGCCTGGGATCCATAATGAGTTCAGGACCAGCCTGGGCTATAGAGCAAGACCCTGTCTCAAAAAACAAACAAAGCCACCAAATGGAATTCTAGGGATGAGAAACACCATCTATCTTAAAGGAAAATTTAGGATTTAGACAAGGCATGAGAATAGTTTGATGAACCGGAAGCCATGGCATCAGAAACTATTAGCGCTGCCCTGCTATCTCAACACTGGGAGGCTGTGGCAGGCAGATCACAAGTTTAAGCCCAGCCTGGATAACTTAGTGACTTAGCGAGACCCTGTCTCAAAATCAAAAAACAGACTGGGGATGTAGTTTAGTGTAAAGGCCCTCAGTTGGATCTCCAGTACAAAGAGAAAGAGAGAGAGAGAGAGAGAAAATAAAGAGAGAAGAGAGCATCAGTAAGGTGTAAAATAATATGAAGACAACCAGCACATGTCAAAGTCCCAAAGACAGAAGAGATGGGAGAAGGCCATACTGGAAGAAGCAATAGTTCCAATGCAAACAACGGCGGATGAAAGGGGCTCAGGAAGTCTAGCAGGACTCACAACCGGGAGAGCTCAACTGGGCCCTCAGACCAAGTCACCTCTGATTACTTGTAAGAAGATGCCCAGGGAGGCGAGAGGGCGAGTGCTAGCCACATGCTCCTGTGAGGCTACAAGACAGATGCTGAAGGCATCTCTATCATGAGCTGCACTGTCCCCAGCACATTCTTCTTTTCCAAATAGCCTCTTTTTGTTCTTTTTTTGTTTTGTTTTGTTTTGTTTTGTTTTTTAAGACAGGGTCTTGCTACTCTGTAGCACAAGTTGGTCCTCAACTGGCTTTGTAGCCCAGGCTGGCCTTGGACTCACGGCAACCCTCCTGCCTCAGCATTCTGAGTGCTGGAATTACAGGTGTGCACCATCACGACCATGACCAGTGTGATGTATTGCTGGGGAACATGAACTCAGGTACTCAGGGCTTGCTAGGCAAGCGCTTTAACTGTTGTGCCATTTCTCCAGGGCTCAAATAACCTTTAAAAAAGACTTTAGCTTGTGAGCACTACAAGCAGTGTGCCAACCCTCGATGCCATGTCCCAAGCAAACAAATAAAAGAGACATAGACCACAGATGTTTCTTCAGAAATAGTGAAAGACAACTGTTATAGCAGACAGGGAAAGTTCACCGAAAGGCCATTCCTATGGAAAATGAGCTTCAAAATAAAAGCAAAATAATTTTAGACTTCAGACAAAAGCTAAGAGCTCAATGTCAATAAATCTGTACTGTGAGAAATGTCACGGAAATTATTTAGACAAAGAGAAACACATTAAGTCGGGAAGATACTCACACGATGAACATGTGGCACTGGTGTTCACCAGACAGTTAACTGTTTAAAACACAATTTTGAGTTCTGTGAGAGAAGAGGAGCCACAGGCCCCTATAAACAGCCTGCTGTTCCCTAAGAACAGGGAATCAGAGGGTCTAGGCAGGCTTTTCCTCGGGAATGAACTCAGGAGCCAGAGCTCACAATAGTGGGTCACGCACAACCCACCTGTTTCAGCTGGAGGAGCATCCTCGAGTGATCTCCACCCGTGATCTGGTCCAGAAGGTCGTCCACCATCTTCTTACTGTAGCTTCCTGCATCCTTTACAAATTCCTGCAGGCTGGAAAGGGTCCGTTAGAGGGGACATGTTGAAAATGCTCCCATCTCTGATCTCAACAATGTGCTGCCCACCAGTGGCCACAGTTCTGACTCATGAGGCAGCTGCCAGCGTCCTCCTCAGAGATCCATGGGACTCCTGGATGGATATTCTGGGCAGTGAGTTGACAGCTTTCACTAGGTTTTCAAAGGGGTCCATGAACAAAAATGGTGGAAAATCTTAGAAAATGTTTTTAAAAACCTTAAAACAATGTACACACACATATGCGTGCAAGCATGTGTATGCAGTCCATATGAACAGGTAACACATGCATCTTATCTCAGTAGATGAAGGATGTTGACACCTATCAACTTGGGATCTAAATCATGTTTTAATATGATTTTGATTCAAATTACTAACAAGCACATACAGGTGGCTCAACACAGATACTGACTATCACCTCTGTTGGGATGTTAAGACCATACTGTGTAAAGGGGCTCATGGTCCACACCCTGACAAGAGCTGAGGCCTGTGTTGACACGTCATAACTATACTGTGTGAAGGTGCCTGTGGTCCACACCTTGACAGGAGCTAATCCTTGCACTGGGATGCCGTGACCATACTGTAGAGGGGCCTATGGTCCACACTGGCAGAAGCTGAAGCCTGTGGAGGGACACCATGACCATACTATGTGCTGGGACTCACAGTCCATATCCCAACATGAGCTGAGGCCAGTGAATGCCATGACCATACTTGTGTGGAAGGTCTCATGGCCTTCTGCTAGATGGGAATCTAGACTTCATGGGGCCTTTAGACAGGGTCCTTAATGAAAAGATGAGGTCAGAACTTGTGTACATACACAGAGCGAGGACCAGGTTAAGACACAAGGAGAAGTGTCTATACAGAATTAAGCCTGCTGGAACCGAGATCTCAGACTTCCAGCCTCCAGGACGGTGAGAATAAAAGTCTATAGTGTCCCCAGCTGACTGATACACCACACCCTTCAAAACAACTGTGGAACAAACTCTCACCACCAAATATACACCTGGCTAGAAACACATGTACCTTAGAAAGTAAGAGCCTGGTCATCACCTTCTAGAAACTGAGTTACCTAGATTTTAATACTGCTGCAGCACACCAGAGTACACCGACGAAAGTCAGATGCGAATCGCGAATTTCTGCCGTGCTGGCGCCATGGCCTGGGTTGTGTCCCACACACAGGCCTACAGTAGGGCTCCAGGTCTCCTGCTAAGGAAGCGTGTACTCCACACACCAAGTGTGGCTGGGTTTGGGGGTGTGTGTGTGTGGGGGGGGGTGGTTCATGACAGGCTCACCTCAGCGCGCACTGGACACCTGTCTCATCTCCATAGGCTGAATACAGCAGCTCCATCTCGTCTGATTTCAAGTCACCAAACACGGAGTTGTTCTGCATAGAGAGTGCTGTGCTGGCACTAGAGAGGAATGTGACTGCAGGGGGACAGCAAAGGGAACCAGTCTCAGGCTTAGCTTACAGCAGCAGAACCTTCTGCAGAGCTCCCCAGGTCAATCCCAGCCCCTCTTCTCTCTGTGAAGCACCATGACCTATGTGGCCAATGGGTAAGAATCTCTCTGGCAGACATGGAAAAGCTGGTCTTGCCCATGGGTAGGAAAGTAAATCTGAGTCTTCTTGAGCATGCCACCCAGGGCCAGTCCCCATATCCCACACACTGTAGCAGCAGCAGCTACTGGTTTCCCTTCCTCACCCTCTTTCCTGCCCTGGAAGCCCTCTTACCCTCCATAACAAGTAGTGTCTGCTGGGGAACAAAATTACGGCAGCAAACACTGTATCAGAGGATAAGAGCAAGCAGTATTGAAAAGCAAAGAGCAGAAAGTACCAACAGCAGTGACGAAGGGTAAGGAAGGATATGGTGTATGGGCACACGGCTCATCACGGAGATGACACCTAGCAGAGAATTTTAACACCCAGAACTACAGAAAAGAGCATTCAGAAAGAAGATACACTCGGGCCTAAGCCATGAGCCGTCCCAAGGGCACAGGAAGACGGCACATTTCCATGAAAGTGGGCTGTGTGGGGACACAAAGCAGACACTCCAGAGAGAACCTTGGAGGGTAGAGAATAACAGAAAGCAACAAACCTATCCTGACCCCCAAGAAATGGTACATAGATAAACACAGAAGGTCCAAAATGGAGTGCTCACCACAGGTTTGTAAAACACTTCTAGACTTAAAGTTAGTGAAAACTGCCCTGAGTCCTATCCAGACTTGGGCCTGGGATGTCTCTAAACCTCCAAGAAGAGGAAGAATATACCCCCATCCTCAGACAAGATGCAAAAGAATGTTGCAGCTTGCCAGTTGTACGGCACAGACACTCAAAGCCTAACAATACTCTAGGGACAAAGCCAGCCTGATCACGTGCACACACAGTGAAACACACACACCAGGTAAGTCTGTGACATTCATGCCTGTGCGAAGACATATACCAAAAGCCCTACGACATGCACACATACACAAAAACACACAAAAGTGGATAGCGAGAAAGGAACTTACCCAATGTAACTTTTTTCCTGTTACTTTCACTGGTCTTAATTTTAAAACCTGATAGACATGGTACCGAAACCCTTTGAAGAAAATTTTGGAGGAACTGGCAATTTCATCACCTGCCATGATCAGCTAAGCCCTGCAGACCTTTGACTCGTGGGTCCCTCTACTAGGTCAGGATTCTTACCTTTGTTTCTTCTTTCGTCTTTGAAGCCCAATGTGGTGAAGCCTGGGAGCAGCTTGCTGGAGAGTGAGCTCAGGTCCACTGGGTGTGTCTCCTCTTCTGCGGGAAGACATAACAGCATGTCAACAGCATCAGCTTGTGCTCTCTACAGAACAGTGGATCTGGAGGGGGACGGACGGGTACCCTACAAGGACCACCTAAAAGTCAGCTCACAAGTGACTCTCAAAACTTGGTAACATCCTGAAGTCATAAAATAAAAACAATCCATACCAGCAGCACATTTAATGTTTCGAGTTAGACCTTCCATAGCCCTGGGGGTAGCCCGTAGCCCACCTTACGGGCATGTCTGATGGGCCCCAGGCCCTGCAGCAGATGCCCACAAGCCCTAATCCACAGGTATGGTACTGCGAGTACACACACGAACCAGAGGCTGGATGGCTGCCACTGTCCCTTCACTGATGACATGGGCAGGGGAACATGGGACACTTGCTTTGTCATAGGGCATGGGGCATGGGAAGGTTGGAGAGGTAAGCAAGGGGAAGGGTGGCATGGCTGGGCACTAACCATCGGCATCGGGCTCAGCTGCATTCACCACGCTGTACAGCAGGCTTCCGTCTCCCAGCTTCTTCAAGTAGCCCATCTGCAAGGAAGCAGCCCTGAGTTGTCCCTCTAGGAAAATGTGTGAGCACAGACAGGCAGGCAGGGATCGGCCTGGTGCACCCACAGGCCCCGGGGCACCAGCACCTCTACAAGCCAGCCTAGTGCCACTCTCACGTGGCTGGCACACACACACAATGAAAGCACTGCTGGGCCTTCCTGTGACCCCTCCAAACAGCACCTCCAAAACATGACCCTTACCTAGAAGCAACCTTTACAATCATTTATTATGCCCAAAATAAACCAAGACAGGGCTTCATACCACACCTGGGTGGGTTGCAGGCTCTGGGTTCCACCTACAAAGCACATGGGAACTTAACTCCATCAAATACCTACCACTCTATGCCCTCCAACAGTCCAGGGCCATGTGGAAGACTCCAGAAGAGGGGGCACCTGTGTGCTGTGGTACGGGAAGGGGCATGTGAGGGGTGTACATATGCAGGGTTGAGGAACACATCAGTGCAGGGACAGGAAACAGCCAGGCCTCGGGCAGGAGGGGCAGAGGACTGATGAACGGTGCTAGAGCGCTGATAAGAGCAGGGCCTAGTGGAAAGGCAGGGAACAACACAACAGGAGCTGACGGCACAAAAACGAGAAGGGCTCTAGGAGTTAGCCTCTCCCTGAAGATACACGGAGATGCAGAGGGCCTTGTGGTGTTGGTTGCCAAGCAGAAATTTCAGCTCCATCCAGGTTTTCAGTGAATGCAGACATGGGTATCGATAAGATTTCCTTCACAAGCCACATGTGGACACCGTGTATTTCCTAGTTCACGTGAGAGGTCCTCTCCCTGCACCCAACATCAGACTCTATGCTTGATTTTCCACCAGGGACCCTGGGCTCCTTAGAGAACAGAAGATCCCAGGGCTGGAACTCAACAAGGTGCAATCAACATTGTCCACTAGAACCACCATGCAAGCCATGTAAGAGGTTTGCAATGTTCTCATGGGCATATTTAAAAACAAACATGCAAAGCCACTCTGAATATAGTTCACCACCCAAGATGCCCAAACATTTGCCATCTCAATTTCCTCATATAAAATCAGAGGTAAGTTATGAAGACTTACTATGGAAAGACAGTGAAGTTCTACTCTATAAAGTTTTGGAGAAACCTGTGTTGAAACGGTAAGATTTGGGATCTGCCAGGGGAAGTGGAGCTCAGGAAGACTATTTCCCTATGAGCTTCCACCTCTGCCATAGCGGGTCTGTGTCCTGGCCTGTGGGGGACCAGAAAGGAGGAGTTCTGAGGGTCAGGGAGCCTTCTTCTGAGGAGGTGCAGGCAAACAGCCTGTGACCACTGGTCACCTGGTAGCTTGTAAGTACTGTGGGTGCATATGGAGACCTGAGAATGCGGAAGCACCACAGGTCGATTACTGAGGAACTTGACCTACAGGGTCACCGAGAGGGCAGCATCTCCATCAAGCATCAGGGGAATGGGGCTGTTCATTCATAGCCCCCACCTGAGCAGGAGGCACTGAGGATACACACATCACACCACATCCATTATGGCCCTGCCCGTGAGTATCCTGGATCTCTTCTGAGATAAAGGGGCCAGGAAGACCAAAGAACTGACTCAACTTCTGACCTCAATGCTCCTGGGATAAAGGACAGCCAACCAGAACCTACGGTGCCACAGTGGCAACCTGACTTATCACGCCTGGGGCTCGGTGGGTACCTTGCTGCCTGGGAGGAACCTATTGATTCTGTCCCGAGCCTGGTCAGCCGCGTGCTCCACCAGTGCCAGCACGTGCTCCTCTGCTGTGCTGTCTGTCAGGCTGCAGGCACTGCCTTCGGGCTCGAACATGCAGCTGTAAGGCAGGAACGGGGTTTCAACAAGGCGTCACCCTGTGTGCCACTAGCCCAGCACCACCTCTACCCACACCCCAAAGGCTCTTGAATGTCTCAAGCATCTCTCTTCATTCTGGCCACAAGACAGGATGCTTGTCTTAGAAGAGTACACGCAAGCCATGTACACCCGTGTTACTTCCCTGTTTCCGAGACACACTTCTATCACCTCCAAGTATGACAAAAGAAACAAAGTAGGACTGAAGGCGCAGCCCAGAGACTGGAGTGCGTCTTTCCATGCACAAGGCCTGGGTTTGACTTCCCAGCACCACATAAAAATCGAGCCAGGCCCGGCGGCGCACACCTATAACCCCAGCACTCAGGAAGCTGAGGCAAGACATCTGCCATGAATTTGAGGCCAGTCTGAGCTGTATAGATGTACATTCACAGTAAGATCACTAGCACCCAAATACAGAAAAATACCTTGTCTCAAAGATAGACAGACAGACAAATGACAGGTAGGTATAGATGATAGATATAGACAGACAGACAAACAGACAGACAAAGTAACAACAACTGCATGGCTGCAGGGCATTAAATATGCCCTCAGAAGTGACAAGGGCCCCTCATGGGCTAGGCAAGGCTGGGGGACGAGTGCTGGCAGTAACAGAAGGGCTTTGGGGCCAGAGATGAGGCTGGGGCGAGCAGTTCCCCTGGTGTCCCTGGGGAGCAGCCCAGCTGGGCAGGCAACCCTGGGCTCCACATGAAGGAAGGATTCTGACACAACCATGAGCTTCTGGACACAGCACCTATGGAGAGAGCAGCTTTCCTACACACACCCTCCTATAAGCGTCCTATCTAGGCACAGCCAGGTAAGACCCAGGAAACCCACACAGGAAAGGTTTCTTGAGCCAGCGCGCAGGGGCCCTTAGCAATGGGTCCAGAATGCCCATGAGACGCACGACACACACTCATTCATAATGTGGGTGAACATCAGCAGGGAAGGCTAGACTCTGCGATGTGGGGAAGACATGCTGCAGCTTAGGGGGCATAGTTAAAGACCCTCAGCCCAGGGGCAAGAGAGAATCTCAGCACCAAGATCACTAGTACCCAGGACCTCCTCCCCAGGTCAGAGCACAGAAAGGCCAGCATTCCTGGGGAGGATGACTAAGGCACACTGGGACCCTGGAAGCCTGGGCTGGGAAATACGCCCCGTCCTCTCACCTTCACAATACCCCACCCACTATGAGACATATGCGGCGTACAAGACAAGTCAGGCTGCCAAGCCTCCCCAGTCACCTACATGGTAGCTGCAGCCCCTTTTGGACCATTCTGGGGCATTCCACAAATGTGGCTCTAACACAGCCGAGTGGCCACGTGCTAGGCATACTTCTGGGAAGGAAACAAAAGAATATAGGACCATGAATAACTAGGATCTCCTCAAAGTACCTGACATCTACCCCTTAGGGGCAGTTGCTCTCCAGTCCCAATGTTGAACCCCACCAGAAAAGGTGCTACGAGTACCTTCTGGTTGTGGAGTGGAGAACAGCACCCTGAGGGATAGGACCAGCACCTGCTCCTACTCGACCTAGCTCAGGTGCCTGTGTGGTGGTAGAGGCAGTCTGTGTGCTAGCTACACAGCACAGGCTGGGTCCCTTGTACCCTGGGAGGACAGGCAAGGTTGGGACAGGACTGGCACAGACAGGGCATGTCCTGTGGGCAGGGATCACAGCGCAGCAGGGCCAACCAGAGGCTGCAGGGTGGCCTGCCTAGTGACACTGGGGCCTGAGTACGTGGGCCTAGCAGGCAAGAAAAAGGGTGGTCTCAGCCCTCCTGTCTCCCAAGTGTGTCTGTGGCTTGTGATGGTGGCTAAGATAGTGCAGTGGCGCATCACAGACATCAAGTCACCACATGGAAGTCCCTGTGGGATCCCAGTGGGATCTGAGGACACTTCTGGGGACACTGCTGACACGACCTATGCAACAGTGCCCTCGCTGTCCAGATGGGCGAGCTGAGACAGTCCCACCTCTAGGAAGGCACTCTCTAGCTGAAGGGCTAGGGTGGAGCATCGCCTTGATTAGCTTTGGCGCCATCTAAGGGGTGGCTCAAACACACTTCTGAGCGTGTCATGGAAACAAGACCTCAGGGTCCATTATCTGTTCCTGGCCCCTTCCTCTCTGGCACTGTTCCCGGTCCTGCTTCCTGGATACCATGCAATAATCACCTTTGCTCCACCACGATGTTCCCACATGGGAGCAGCCAACAATGGACTGAAACTGAGCCAGCTCAATTCCTCGTCCTTTAAGTTGTGGTTGTCAAATACCATGTCCTGGCAACAGAAAGGTGACGATAACACAGCGGGGCTGCCGAGCTATGCTGGGGTCATTCTCTTGCCCAGGACAGCCATTCCAAAGGGCTTGCTCACTCTTGCCAGCCTAAAGTGCCCACTTTCTAACTCACACTGTGTAACTCTCCCGGCAAACACCTCCCATAGGCCTTACCTAATGACTTCTCTACTCGGCTTTTTGGATTTCTTGGCAGTTTCTACTTGCACTGGGACAACCTCAGGGACAGGTTCCTCAACTGCTGTGTCCTCGCTGCCCAAGAGCGCTGCCTGCTGAGAGAAATCCATGTCCTGCATAAACGACATGCTGCGCTTCAGAGCTAAGAGCCGCTCCTAGAATCAGAAAGGAAGAGCAGCGGGACTTTACCTCTCCCTTATGCCAAGGGGCCTGATGATGGCACAGACAACAGCCATGCCACATGGGCCTGACCTAGGTCCAGGTGCTGCCCAGGGGCCGGCAGTGGGGGTGGCCAGCTCACGCAGGTGCCCTTGCTTGCAGGGGACGTGTGCAGCCTCACAGCCAACTGAGAAGCTACTCAGGATGGCCAGGAGTGTGCCACCTGGATTCCAAGAGGCAGCTGCACAAGACAAGCCCCAAGGCAGGCTGCAGCCCAGCAAGACAGACCCCACCCAACACTCCCCCTCCCCCTTTGTGGGCAACACGTAAGCAGTGTGCAGGGGTAGCAAGGCAGTGCCCCAAAGGGAGGGCAGCCCTGGACCGGAGGGCAGCCCAGGTGTGGAGGGTGGATGGAGAATGGCATCTTGAGAGTCGGTAAGGACGCAGCTAGGGTTCTTTGGCATGTGGTCAATTTGTGGACTCTTACTTTGCTCATCATCTTGAAGCCTGCATGCAGGATCTTCTTTGCTAACTTGTAGTACACCGTGTCTGGTCTGTTGTAGGTCATTGCATTATCACACATCAGTTTGAAATCTGCCTAAAAGAAACAAGAAGGGACCTCATCAAATCTGAGACATCACCTAGACAACAGCAGAGCTCTCGGTTCTTATCAAAAGAGGCCGTGAGGGAAGGGCTGAAATTTGAGTGGGAAACAAATCAACTCAGCTCTTTGAGCTAAAAAGCAATTCTAAAGAACTCAAGTTTCACAGCTGTTCACAGACCTTCACCTGCATCCAGTGAAAGGGGTCATGGTCTCTATCTTTTGAGCATAACAAACATTGTATGTGGAGAAAATATGTATCTATTCCCAGCAGGGACCAGGACACAAACACAAATGAGAAGCAACGTGTCTGGTTCTTTTAAGTAAGCCTGTGGGGTGCTATAGAATGTAACACTTCTTCCACAGAAGAGAATTTAGAATTCTATTTACACACAGCCATGGCGAAGTATTACAAAAAGATCTCCCAAACGAAAGCAGCCTTACTGGACCGTTTACAACAAGAACAGGTTATCTGGGAACACAGGTACACAGTTACAATGAATTTCTCAGCAGCTCTGTCACACAGGTGAGTTGAGACATTGGTGCAGACTGGCAGGAAACCGAGCAAGAAAAGCTCCCTCATCACACCCTCATTCTGACCTCACACCTGCGCTATGCCCACATCCTTAGGGTGGGACCAAGGCCACAGGGCTCACGTCCCTTTCTAGTTGGGGACACATGACACAGGGGATGCCATTCAACTCAGGGCTCTGTCACTTAGAGAACAACATGGGGCCACAACCAGGAAACAGACAGGACCCGGGGCATGGGCAGCCTAACAAGCTGCCCTCTGGCTGTGCCCACTGCTTCCATGTGGCCCTTGTACCAACTCTCCTTCATGTGTTCTCTACCCAGTAAATCTTGCTGTAAACATCTCCAGGGAACAGGAACAGAAAAATCAGGCTTTTCCAGAGTCACCAACCCTAAGAAAAAAGCCTAATGCTTCTTCCTAACACCTTTACCTGGCGGTCAAGACAATAAGCACTTTCTAACTCTCATGGCCAGAATCAAGAAGCAGAAAGTTAAAAGCACTGAGAAGATACAAGCATTCTAAACACAGTAACATCAAATGCCTGGTCAAATGGTTAAATGTCAGGAAAATCCAGTCTCTCAAAACACCCATTCTTGAGCCAGGCCAAACTGGACACATCACTGACCGAACAAATCTGTCCAGTATAGGCCAGCACAATAACTCTAGAAATAAGAAAGGAATAAACACATCTGTAATAATAGTACGCTTCTATATGAAGGCACAGAGAAAATGTTTATAATACACCCAGCTCTTTAACACAGAGCTTGTAAACCGTTACCCAAACACAAAGCCTTATCTAGGAGAGCTTCCAACTGGAAATGACCTGAGGCAGACAAGGTGCTCACCAGGTGCAGCAAGCATACACACCCAAACAAGCACACAAACACACGCATGCAGAGCTTTATCACAATTATGCCAGAAAAAGAAACGAATTTACCTTAAATTCTGTGACTGACTTGTATTCATTGGCTACAATTTTATCTTTCATGGTGCCAAAGTCCATTGGATATTTTATTATCATTGAATACCCAGGAGCAATTGCATCCGTCACAGGAAAAGCAAAAAAACCATGAGGATCTTTTCTGAAAGCAGAGACAACTTTAAAGTGGGAAACTCTAAAATCTAGATTTTTTAAGTGACACAAGATTCCATACAACTCAAAAATCTTAAAATCTTGCTTCTTAAAACTAAAAAATAATGAAACAAATACCTTTTAAGGTCATGACAGTTCAGACAAATATCATACCACCAGTAGTCAGTCTTCTCTTTTTTTTTGACACAGGGTCTCACACTCTGCAGCCCAGGCTGGTTGTGAAATCACTATGTAGCCCAGACTGGCCTTGGACTCACGGTAATGCCCCTGCCTCGGCCTCCCGAGTGATGGGGTTACAGCTGTGAGCCACCACACCCAGCTTATGTGGAGTTGGGAAACTGAACTCAGAGTCTGTGCTATTCTTCCAGCACTCGCCCCCCTCCAGTACTGACAAGTATGTCTAAAACCTCTCCCTCGTCCCACCACAAATGACCTCAGAGGGAGCAGAACTGAGGAGCCTATGCAAGACAACTTTCCTGACTCTGACGCCTGGTCTTTGTGCTGCAGTGCGCGCACACTCCAGCAGATGGCTGCTACCTAGAGGAGCTGAAGCCCGTTTCACAGGTGATGCATCAGGGAGGGAATAATACCACGGAAAGGGAAGCCTCGACCGGTATCTCCTCAGAAGCCCCAAGGCTTACCTCTGCAGCTGGCGGAGAAAGTGCTCCAGGAGCTGCTGAATAGGTGTGCTCTCGTTCTCAGCTGGCCGTTTACAAAGAAAAAAGCTGAAGTCAAACAGAAAGTTTCTAGCATCGCTTTGCTAAAGAGCTCCCATTTCAGCTACTTCTTTATCTGGAACTGCACAGCATCTTAAGCTCAAGGTGGGAACCCCAGGTCTACGATATGACGATGAACGACTTCCTGGCCCTGCCACACGCGGGACCTGGGTGCCATGGGCACCTGACAAGTCCAGAGGAGGCTCTCACCTGGCTGGGTGCGGCAGGCTCGCACTGGCCGGTCTGGGGGTGGCTCCACCTCCACCTTCTTCCCCGGGTCAAAGTCGTCCGCCTCCCCCTCGGTGTCACAGTGCTCCTTCTCCCGCTTCCGCTTCTTCTCTTCCTGTGGGGTCAGAGGAGCGAGAGCGCAGGGTGGCTGGGGCGCACCCGGCGCGTAAGCACTCTCTCCTGATGGATGCCAGACAGGAGGTGGTGGGCACAGAGACAGTGAGGGAAGAGAGGGCCTCAGAATGAAGACTTTACAGGAGTGTAAGGTAACATCCAGCGGTAACTCATGGGCTGTGAAACAACTTGCAGCTGACCACTTCCCAGAACTACTTGTGGCTAAAGAATGTTAAATAGCAACAAAGATAATAAGGGCTTAGCAGCCAAGCTGTTTAACGAAATCACTCCCTCACTCATCGGCGTAAAAACTCCCAGACGAGACTCATCAGCAACCCATTTCCACTTAGTGGAAGCCTGTAACCCTTCCGTCCTCGTCTTTTCAAATAAACCCTCCACTTCGCAACTCTCCTCCTCCATCCGAATTCTCATCCAACCCAGCACTACAGTGACACAAGGAAGCGCCCTGGGGCGCTGCCAGGAGCGCAGAACCGAGACGGGACCGAATGGGCGGGTCGCCTTGCCTTCCGCTTCCTCCGTTCTTCGTCATCGAGATGCTTCTCCTTCTCCGACTTCTTTTTCTTTTTCTTCTTCTTCTCCCTGTGCCTCTCCCGCTCATGGTCCGACCTGTCCTCGTAATAGCTGGAGTCGTGGCCGGACCCCGAGAGCTCCGTCACCTCGCTTCCTCCCACCTTGAGCACCAGCCTCAGGGGCTTCTCCAGTGGCGCGTCTGCGTAATCTGCACAGAGACCCCGGGATGGGTGAGTGCTCCGCGAGGGGCACCACAGGGCACGGGGGCAAGGGCCGGGGAGGGGGGGTCGGCCTTCCTGCGGCAGACAGTGAGTAGCTGCCGTAACCGCCGGGAAGGACAAAGGTGGGCGGGCTAGCTGCCACTGCCCGTTCCTTCCACGCTCCCGGCCGAAACACATCACCCGCCAAGGGAAAGCACAGGGCAGGGGCCCGAAACCCGCACGCCGCCGCCCCCCATCTCCTGGTAGCGGGCAGGACCGCGGAGAGGGAGAGGAGGGCGCTAAGCGCTCTCCTCCGGCCCCGCCAGGCCAGGCGCCGAGGCGCCGCGGGCCGGCGCCGGGGCCCAGCACCCGCCCTCCGCCCGGCCCGGCCCGCCCCGGCCCCGACGCCGCACCCTCGTAGGACGAGCGCCACTCCGTCTTGTGCTTCTTGTGCTTCTTGCCCATGTTCGCGGCGGCGGGCGCGGGCAGAGCACGACCGGGACCGCAGACGCCCGCGGGCCAGCCCGGCCACACCGGAAGTTCCCGCGCCGCGACCGCTGCCTCTGAATGCTTCCGGGTGAGGAGACGGGGCTCCTGGAGATTCCAGGATGGGGAAGTGGTGCGCCGAAGCGCTTCCGGGGTGGAGGGCGGTGCGCTGTGCGCGGCCGATTCGAAGTCTGAGTGGATGGGGACGCGCGCAGCGGAAGCCGAGGCGGCGCGGGGCTGCTGGGTGGGCGGAGCGGGGCGCGGCGGCGGCCAGGCCCTGGCAGACCCCGCCGTTCCGGGCAGCTGTGGCGCCATGGACCAGGCGGTCGGCGACTTGAAGCTGGCGTTGCCTTGCCTCGCCGAGACGCCCGCGATCCACGTGGAGGTGCTGCAGCTCGGCGACAGGTCAGCGGAGGGGACGGGAGCCACCCCGCGCGGACCCGACGGGGCCGAAGCGGAGTCCCCGCGGGCGCGGCGGTCCCCCGGGAGGGGCCCTGATCCGCTCTGGGGTGGGAGAGATCTCCGGCCGCGGTGCTCGAGGGCGAGGAGGGTGGGAACCGGCCCCGGGTATGGCGAGGCGTCAGCGCCGTGATGAGTGGGTGCGCCCCTCGACCACCCCGGAATAGACCGTCTCACCCTGAATCGCAGCGTTGGATTCTGGTGACAGTGTGGACCCCTGCGGCACCAAAGTTCCGTTCTTCGTTCTTCGGCATTCCCGTCCTTTACTGAGAGCCGGGCCTTGTCTGGAGCGCTGAATGTTTTGACAGATCTCTGTGGTAGCCCACAGTAACAACAAGTTTCTGTCACGGCCCCTTCCAAAGGGCAGCTGAGGGGCACAGCTGGTTGTGCTGAGGAGACAGATTTGATCCCTAGGCAGCCATGCCACTATGACTTTATTATGTATAATCTCAGTTTCTGCAAAAGACTTTTTTAAGGTTTTTTTTTTTTTAATGTGGTACTGCAGATGGAACCCAGAGCTTTCACGCTGAGCTGCAGCCTAACACATTTTTTTAGTTTTTGATTTTGAAACAAGGTCTTGCTATCTCACTAGATGCCCAGGCTGGGTTTGTACTTGTGATTCTCCTTCCTCAACCTCCCAGGGCACTGGGATGATAGATATGTTGCTGGGCCCAGCAGAAGTTTCTTTTGTTTGTTTGCTTGAACTTATATCCCTTACGTGTGTTTTTGTGTGTTTGTTTTCTTAGCACAGCAAAAAAAGAAGACATAAGACTGAGTGTTCGAAGGCTGCTCACCAGGCATAATATTGTGTTTGGCGACTACAGGTGGACTGAATTTGATGAACCTTTTCTAGCCAAAAACGTTAAGTCTGTGTCTGTTGTTGACACAGACTTAAAGGCTACAGAGTCTCAGGTACCTAAGTAGAAAACCAGTGTCGTGAGTGTCTCTCAGTAGCTGGTGTATCGTGGTGTATTATTCACTGACCTGTTGGTCTGAGTATAGATAAGTTCTGGCTGTCTGTGCTGGAGTATGACATAGTCTGGGTTGAGTGGAGGCAGTCTGGAACCGCTGAGTTGGAATGCAGCACGTAGAAAAGTGGGCCATGCCATCGAGGCCCGTGCACCAGGTGTTTGTGGAGTGCTTGGTGAATATGTCAGGCTGCAGGAGGCCCAGAGGACCGTCCCCTCCACCTGCTGCGTTCATATGTGAGAGGTAGGGAGCTACTGTGACAGCGTGGATGCACCGGGCAGCTATGTCACCAGTGTGAGAACAGCTGGGAATGTATTCCCAAGGCAGAGCATTCCTTAGCGTGGAACAATTTTTGCTGTGTGAAGAATCATTTTCGGGGCTGGAGGAATGACACGGTGGTTAAAGCTCTTGCCTTGCAAGAGCAAAGCTATGAGTTCAGTTTCCCAGCACCACATAAAGCTGGGCATAGTGGTGCACTCCTGTAATCCCAGCACTCGGGAGGCTGAGGCAGCAGGATTGCCATGAGTCCAAGGCCAGCCTGGGCTACAGAGTGAGATCCTGTCTCAAAAACCAAACCAAACCAAAACGAAACAAAAAGAATCAATTTCAAACAGCAGACTTGGCACTGAAATTTTGCTTATGATATGTTCCTCCTCATTCTTTCAGTAAGACTGATGTTTATGACATTGTTGCCAGTTTCATCCATGATCATGGCTCTTGCATCTCCCCTGCTATTGGGCAGCCTGAGGAAAGACAGACTCTCCAGCACTCCCTGAAGGGCAGGCGCTAGAGCTGCCCATGAGAAGTGGTAGTGATGTCTCCTTGACTGCGGGCGCACTCACAGGAGTTTACCCTAACCAGCACCGATACAGTTTTGTGGATACATGTGGACAGATTGTTCTAAGGGTTTTGAGACAAGGTCACTCTAGTCCCTGCTGGTCCTGAATTCATTAGGTAGCCCAGGCTGGCCTTGAACTCCTAGCAATCCTGCTGAAACCTCTGGAGTCCTGAGATTATAGGGATTATGTGGTGCTTGGGGATTGAACCCAGAGCCTCTTGCTTCCTAAGGAAGCACTCTGATCAGTGACGACACCTCCAGTCTGGACAAATATTTCAGTGGTCATGAAGATTGGAGGAATAGCTCAGTGGTTAAAGTGCCTGCCTAGCAAGCTCAAGATGATGGGTTCAATTCTCCAGCATCACAGAAGCTGGGCGTGGTGGCACAGGCTTGTAATCCCAGCCACCTTGGGAGACTGAGGCAGGAGGATTGCTATTAGTTCGAGGTCAGCCTGGGCTCCATATTGAGTTCAGGACCAGTCTGGCCTATAGAGCGAGACCCTGACTCAAAAAAAAAGAAAAAAAAGAAAAAAAAAACAAGAGGCATGACTATAATCTAGTGCTTATAAAATTCTCAGAGAAGATGGTGCTATATAGCCATTTTCCATCCTATAAATTTGGAGTCTTATCAGAGGGAGGAAATAAAGAGTCAGTTGACCAGGAAATGGCCAAAATAATAAATTATTAAGTAAACCTGAAGATTCAAGTGATAAGGGTTGGCTGGTACACAAGAAAGATAGCTTTCAAGAATACCATATATAGTAATAATAAACATGTGATAGCAGATAAAATACCACGTAAAATCATATTAGTGGTCACTAACCCTAAGGTGCAATACCTGATTCATCTGTTGTGATGCCTGTTCAATTTGTTGGTTACATTTTCTCGCTAGTGTTTTGTTTTGTTGAGACGGTATCTCATTCTGTAGCCTAGGCTGGACCTGAACTCACTGTGTAGCCCAGGCTGGCCTTGGACTCCGGACAATCCGCCTGCCTCAGCCTCCTGAGTACTGGGATTACAGGTGTGCGCCACCATGCCCAGCTTTATGTGGTGCTGGGGAATTGAACTCAGGGCCTTGCGCTTGCAAGGCAAGCACTTGAATGGCTGTGCCATTCCACCAGCCACTTGCTCGTGTTATTGTCTTGGTTCTTGGTGTGACAAGTGACTTTTTGTTAAGTCCTGAGTATTTCTTGAGGGCCAAGTAGTTAGGTATGTTCTGTATCCCACATGGTTGTGCTGACAACACACTAGCAGAAGTGGGACACTGACCACTCTACTGTGAAGACATTGGTAGAAAGCTTCCCTCACTTCAACTCCACTGACATCACGCCTACAAAAGTGGGCCACAAACCAGGGTCACCCTAAGCCAGGTGGTGTATGGGCAGCTGTCCAGCAGACTCCTCGTGAGAGGGAGGGAGGGGAGGCCATCCCGGACCCCTTTGTTGCTAAAGATAAGGTAGAAGCTTTGCTTCCCACTGGCTCTGGCGCCCTATGGGTGCTGCTTACTAGGCCTGGCTCCCCTACCTTGTGCTGCCTCCTTGGTGTTAGGAGTCAGAGATGGCTTGGCTGCCTGTTGGGTAGGCCTTGATATTTTCGGGTAAAGAGACCTGGGTTTTTTGTATACGTGCTTAAATGTAGAGCCCAACAGGCAAATTAAAGAATAAGGCTAGATCATTTTTGTACTTGTAGAAAGTTTTGAAGTGTTGAAAATGACCCAAAAGGTGAGGTCAGGTAGAAACAGGATCCATTTTGAATTAGTTCCTAGTCCCAAAATCGGAAATAATTGTGGCAGCAGAGTAGATCCTATGGTATTGGATTACAACCCAAAGTGTAAAGGGTTATATCTGAATCCATGGTGATACAAGTAAGTGATTAAATAAGAAAGTGGGGGAGTGTACAAGTGTTCTTTATAGGATCTTTCCCAATTCTGTCTAGGTTCCTTTCACAAGGCAATGCTTAATCCCCTTCACACTCAGTAAGTTCAAGCTTGGGTCTTACTATCCAACTTCCAATGAACTGTGGAAAGGGAAAGGCACTCACTTCCTGGGGAAATCGCCAGCAGCCCTACTTACCCAGATGACCACAGCTAAGCAGGTGGGCTGCTGATATGTGGTGATGAGGGGCACTCACCCTAGGGCGCTTGAGATTTGTTGTTCTAGTCTTTTTTTTTTTTTTTAGAGACAGTCTGTCCCTACAGTCCAGGCTGGCCTTGGACTCGCAGCGGTCCTCCTGCCTCAGCCTCCTGAGTACTGGGATATAAGCGTGTGCCATCACACCGGGCTTATGTAGTGCTGGGGGATCGAACTCAGGTACTTAGCACCTGACGTGTCACTTGCTAGGAAAGCGTTTTACCCGCTGAGCCATTCCTCCAGCCCCTCTACTCGTAACTTTTAGAGAAATGACAACCAAACATTCAACTGTTTCATTGGAGGACAGTCAAAAATGTGACCAGCTGGAAAAAAGGAAACAAACTATGGAAGATCTCAGCTTCCTGTCAGACACGTGAGGGTCTCATGGACCATGACGTCTCTGTGTACTGAAAAGACTTGCCATGTTCTGTATCTGTTGCATTTTCTTCAACAAGCATACGTTACTTTGTAAAATAGCATATTAAGTAGAGGTAATGGCCCAATAGGGGAGGGGTGGATAAACATTTTAAGAGCCAATCCTAAATCTGAAATAACCTAATCTGAGCACAATTTATTATACACCAAACACACTAATCTTTATTTTTGGACTTTGGCGTCTAGTTAGCTGAAATAAGAAAGGGACATAAGTTGAATTATATTGATTTATTTGCTTTCATCAACAGCCCATTGATTTGAGTACCTGCACTGTTATACTGCACATCTTCCAGCTGAACGAGGATGGACCCAGCAGTGAAAATCTTGAGGAAGAGGCAGAAAATGTAATTGCAGCAAATCACTGGATTCTGCCTGCAGGTACAGGGCATGCATGGTTGTATGGAGGGACTAGGTTAGAGGGTTGTACACTTGGGGCTTACCAAGTTAGTTCACCTGGGAGAGTGTAGTGTTGTTGAATTTTAGAATTTTTTTGCTTATGAGAATTACATCACTGTCACTAGCCCTAGGGACTAGAATAAGTACTTGGCACCGTTGCAGACCCCAAGTTGTTCTCCTGCTGTAGGATCCTCTTACTGGTTTAGAAAAAAGCAGATGAAATCCAATGAAAAACAAAGCAAAAGTAAAGTTTATTAAGGCAAGAAAAAAACTCTCAGGCAGTTGAGAGGGGTTCCAGACAGAAAAAATAATACTGGCCACCTCAGGGTTTGGCTATAACCTGTGTGAGTTCGGCTGTCTCCTATTAGAGGCATGAAAATGGACAGAATTCCGACTCTTCCGTGCAGGCTTCCCTCAGTTGTATGGTGCAGGCGTGAGCAGGGCTGCCCTTCCCCTGCACCCCGCCTGCTCTCTGCCTCGCTAACCATTTTTCCTTCCATGTCTTAGTCTGCATATACATTTTCCTGTCTACCCCCTGCAAGATGATAACTTGTGAATAAAAAAGGTGTATTTTGACTCAGGTTCGAGAAAGGCTTCAATGCATGACTGGCCCCATTATTGGGCCTTAGCTAGGCACTGTGTCATGGCAAAGACATATGGTAGGAGAGAACTATTAGCTTCATGGAAAGGTACAGAGAGCAAGAGACCTCTGTCTCACTGTCCCCTTGAGGGCACAACTCCCTTGACCTAGAGCCTTCCACCAACCCTCCCCTTCACCGCTCTCTCAGAGGGTCTCCATTACCTTCCAGTAGTTTCAGGTTGAAGACCAAGCCCTTAACACAGGAGCCTTTGGGGGATATTCCAGATCCAAGCTCTAGGGATTTCAAAACAAGAAAGTAGAGACTTCTGGCATGAGACTGGTTCCCAAGGACAGGCAGCCTAAAGGCAATGGCTGGGAATGCAGGTGGTGCTGTTCTGCTGAGGCCGCACCTCTTTCTTTTGCATGTATATGTGTATTTATTTATAGCTGGTGCTAAGAGTTGAACCCAGGTTCTTTGTACTGGTCTATGTATATTCCCACTCATTTTTTTAGTTTTAATTTTGAGGTAGGGTCTCACTAAGTTATTTTGTTGTTCCAGCCTGGGCTTGACCTTGTGATCCTCCTGCTCTCACCTCCCAGAGTGCTGGGATCCCTGGCCTGGGCTACCAGGCCCAGCTTCCCTCTTTCCTTTGTCCTTCCTTTTCTTTTTCCAAGTACTAGCGTTAAACCCAGGACCTCCATACTGAGCCTTAAAGTTTTTTATTTTGAGACTGTCTCACTAAGCCATAGCAGTGACTAGACTGGGCCTGAACCTGTGACTTTCCCAGGTCTTCACCACCACGCCTATCTCCTACTACTTTCTCTTTGCTCCTTAAGGGGGGCTTTGCTGATAAGCTCCCACCTTGGAGTCTTAGGTCACTTTGGTCATCAGGTTTTATGCCTGATGGCCCAGCAGCCGTGCTCAGTCTGCCGTAGGGGGAGAGCCTTGTAAAGTTCAGTCCTGTGAGAGATAACTGTAAGATAAGAAGACATAGATGGAGTGGCTGTCACAGTCATGTGACTGGCATTTATTTTGCATCTTTGATTTGAAAAATTAAAATCTAAAAATGTACAAGATGGACCTGAAACATCAGAACCATAATGTGCCATGAGGGGCAGTGGAAGGCACCAGGGGCTTGGCCAACCTCAGTAGTGTGCCAGTTGCCTTTCTAAAGTGAGAACTTTATTTTTTCTGTCTTTCAGCTGAATTCCACGGGCTTTGGGACAGCCTGGTGTATGATGTGGAAGTCAAATCACATGTAAGTTGCTGGACGGTTTCTTGGTTTTTTGGTCTTGCTCACTTGTTTCGGTGCTGTCTAATACCCAAGAGGGCTACTGCTCTCCAGGGCTGTCTGTGCAGGAGGCTGGTCTCTGCAAAGGGAAGCGTAGCGGCTGGACGCCAGAGGTAGCTTATTTTGAATTGTTTCTGCTGGTGAGCCCTGCGAGCCTGAAGAAGCTGTGCAGAGGGGGTAGAAGAAGAAGGAGCTGACCACATGAGGACTCATGGAGCCCATGCTTCTCTGCCGGGTGGCACGTAGAGACTGTCACATGGCCTCCCCTGGGCAGATATGCTACACGCCTGCCACTTCCATGATATTTGCAAGGAGAACTACTCGTCACCTGATAAATCCCCCAGTGGGTGTTTTGGGGGATTTGTTTTTTTAAGGCAGGATCTTGCTTTGCAGCCTTAGACTCACTACATAGCCCAGGCTGGCCTCAGACTCACACCAGTCCTCCTCCATCAGTCTACTGGGTAGGGTTATGGCCTGTACCACCACACCTAGCTAATCTCGGTGTGGTGCTGGGAATTTGTACCCAAGATGGGCAAGTATTTTAACCACTGAGCTATGCTCCCAACCACCCAGTGGTTTTGTTTAATATTGACATTTTAAGTAAAAGTGGTCATTTTGTTAGCCATAACTTATCCTCTCACCTTTTTAAGATGCCTTCTAATCTGAAAGCCTGTGAGGTGATCGCTGCCTGCCTAGCGGTGACCCCTCAGCAGCCTTGCCATCCTGACCCCCCTTGTTGAGGAACAAACCCTGGCTGCACATTCCTGGGCACTCTGCCTCATTGATATCTTTGTCTGCCTCTTCCTTTTCTTTTCCTAGCTCCTGAACTATGTGATGACAACCTTACTGTTCTCAGACAAGAACGTGGACAGCAACATCATCACCTGGAACCGTGTGGTACTACTGCATGGTGAGGGGAGAGAGAGATACCTCGAGATTGGGCTTGTGTCTTTCTCCTGCGAGTTTTAGCTCCTTGTTCTCTGAGTGAGCCAGAATTATTCTGGAAAGTCTTTTTTTGGTGGTGCTGAGCACATAGGCATTTGTTAACCTCCATTCAACACCTAGCTGATTTCTGTCTTCTGGCTTTTTCTATTAAATAGCTACCTCATTTCCTTTGTGAATGATAATTCCTTAGGTAGAAGCTGCCTTGTGTTTCTTTGTGCTATACCAGAACCTACACTTAGAGTAGACTGCAAGACCCATGCCTTAGGAAGTTCAGTCAAGTTCTTCTCATAAGAAAGCATTGGTGGCTTGTTTGTATGTGTCATTACGTAGAAAGGAAATAAAGAGTGGGGTTCCCTCAAGAGAGCACCTGAACTATAGTGAGATGGATGCTCAGAGTAATTAGCTTATGCAAATCAAGTTTGTATGATTATCCTTGATCTTAGGAAAGTCTTAAAAACTGATATCCATCACATACTGTGCTGATAGCAAGATCAGAGAAAATGAGCAATGGTTATATTTTAGTTGGTGAAATAAATTATTTTCTGTTTGGAATCAGGTACATGTATTTCCACTTCAGTCATCACTGGAGAGGCTTGTGGGATGTGTCCATGTTCTGTAGATGCATTCGTCTCTACACCTTGTTTTTCTGAGCCTCTGTGAGGTGTTATCTAGGGACACAGGGCAGGGGATGTGCAGGAAAAGCCCTAGGCTTAGCTGCTGCCGTATTAGTCAGCTTGCTCTTACTGCACCTGAAACAGTGACAGTCAACTTAAAGTTTAGTTGGGTTTGCAGTTGTGGAGATTTTAGTTCATTATTGGTTGGTCTGATTGCTTTTGGTCCTGTGGTAGCACTTGGTGGAACAAAGTCATTCATGTTACAGCCCGGAACAAAAAAACCAAAAGGAAGAGACCAGGGTCCATGATCCCCTTCAAGAACCTCCCTGCAGTGACCTACCACCTCCCAGTTGCACCACTCTGGAGAAATAGCCCTGATAATATAGGCTGTGAGGATTGGTGTCGATCCAGACCGTAGCACTGCTTGCTGGCAGTAGTTCAGGTTGCAGCCCCACGAAGGATTGTCTTTAGCCAAAGATTGTGGCACTGGAGGGGCAGGAGTAGAGTTCTGATGAAGTGGCATCCCACCGCTTCATTGGGCTTTGGAGAGGTGCCCAGAGAGGAGGATTTCAGTGGGGATGAGGGATGTGGGCAGATGTTTCTGCAGTTCTCCTCTAGACCGGTGAGTGGATCTACAGGCTAGGAAGTGGGGAGGGGGAAGCCAAAAATAGAAGTAAGACCCAAATGAGGAAGAAAAACCTTTTAAAGATATTGGCAATACTTCATGGCACTCCTCATAGACTTTGAAAGTTAGCAAGCAGTATTTGTAGTAACAGCATTAGTAGTACTTCCTGTTTCTTACTTTATGTTGGGGAAAATCAACTGCTGCTGTTTCAGCAAACTTCCTACCGCGCTGGCTTAGGACACATTTGCTTGTCTCTTGTTATAGGTCCTCCAGGAACAGGGAAAACATCGCTGTGTAAAGCATTAGCCCAGAAGCTGACCATCAGACTCTCAAACAGGTAACAGTGGTGGCCTGAGAGGACAGTAGTGAGGAAGAAAAGTCCTGGGAAGCACTTTACAGTTTCTCTGAGGTGTTGTCTTGACTAAAGTGGGCTTTTTGGTGATATGGCTGCCTTTTGAGTTACCCACACTCCTGTAGGTGATCTGTTATCCCCACTCCTGTCAGTAACCCCAGGAAACTCACCAGTTCACTGAGCCTTTGGCAGAACTGTTACTTTGGTCTTTTTGCTATGCCTTATCTGGAGGGAACAGAGATTTGTTTACATCTCCCCAAGAAAAGTTTTCAACATCACATGGCGTAAACCAGTGTCCAGCTTGGCAAACCAGTGAGTTCACTGAGGTTGCTTGTGGGAGTGCGGGTGTCTCACTGGGCAGTCACATCACCGAAAAGCCTATCTCAACACCGATGACACCTTTGCGCAAACAGAATGGGGCCTCCTGGGGCCTTTCTTGGTCAGCTCCAGCTCTCCAGGACTCACTCCCACTCTCTTGCAGGCTGTGTTTGTAGTAAATGCTGTGATGTATAAAACTGCTCCACTTTTGATCACTTTACAGAAGTGGTAGTTTCCCTCAGTGTAAGTCACTTTGCTCCTCTCTGCCCAGTATCATCTTGCGTTTGACTTCAGAGCTTACTAAGCCTTGGTTTGTAACAGCCTGAGTCTGTGCTGGTACTTGTCCCAGATGCTCTCCCCTAGAAGCATCCTGGGTTTGGCAGTCTTGCTGTTCTCTGTGCGCTGGTGCTGTTTACCAAGTGAGAGTTGTTGGCATCTCTGGATGTATGTTTGGCCTTGAGTCTGTGTCGTGGGGTTCGGGTTTTCATCATATTTGGATGTTGGGTGGCAGTTCTACTGCCAACCCCGTTGCCCTCACATTTCTAGGCCCTCTTTTGCCATGTGAGGCCGCTCTTCATTGTCCTACAGGCCACTGATACGCTTTTCCATTTTTTCCTTTTCAGGTTTTCAAAACGTCTGTATTTTATTTTGAACAGTGTCTGTTGCTCCATTTCCATGTTCATTTATTTTTCTAATATCTTACCTGCTTTGGGTTCTAGTCAGTTTCTTATTTCTGGTAGGGTTTCTCTTCTCTGAAGATTGTGTTTGGCTTTTCTTGTATTTTTCCTTTTTGTGTTTCTTGTGTTCTCATTAAAATCCTTAGTAATTTTATAGTGGTTATTTTAACGTTTCTGCCTGCCATGGGCAGCATCTTTATTCCTGTCTGTTGACTGGCTTATCTCTGGCTGTGGATCCTGTGTCTCTGCTTCTTGGCTTACCACATCATTCTTGCATGAGGGCTTGAAGCATCTGCATTTCATTGTCTTCTTTAGGTCCCTTGGCTTTGTTCTGCTAGAGCTTTCAGCAGCTACTCATGGCTGGTGTGAACCTTCTGAGCCTTATATTTGCAATTAGTCAGGAAGGAGTCTGGACTTAGTCTCATCTTCATGCTGAAGTACTTGGTCTTGGGTCTCTATTGAGCATCTGGAATGGTGAATTGGTGACTGGTCGGCTCACAGATGTGCAGACCCGGTTTTCCCAGCCACACGCCATAGCGCATGGCAAAGACACAGGGGACCCCATGTTAGTTTCCAACGATTTATTTCTTCCTGTTTTATTCCCTTCTGTAACTCTGCCTTGCTGCTTTTCAGCTTACTGGCCCCTGAATTTAGCTCACCAAGGGATACCACTGGTGTCTGGACCTTCCTCCCAGACCTAAGACACTTTTTCTAAAAGTTCTGTGGATCTAGGGGAGTCATAGGGAGGACCAGGGCATTGGCTTCTCTCAAGTCCTTTTGGTTTGACCAGAGCTGAATTGTGTGCAGATGTCCCCCATCCAATTCCCAGGTAATGACGGTGTCAGTGCTGGAGTCTAGCTGGTTAGCAGGTGTCAGGTAGTCTCTGTGCCTGGTTTGCGCTTGAAGGCTCTGGGGGCTGCTGGGAAACAAACTTCAGGGTTTTAAGAAAGGAGGGGGGAGGGTCATGTTTAGCTCTCACCAGTCTCGTTTCTTTGATATTTTTTGTAACTCTTTCTAAACGTGGAGATGTAAAGCATGAGTAGATTAAATTGAGACAATTGCTCTTTTTCACTCAGAGGATGCTGAGAAAAAGCTTCCCTGTAGAACTGTGGATTACGTCTTGTGAGGTTTATCATAATTATTTGGTTGCAAAGCTGAAGACTTGATTCTTTGTCAAGAACCTGAAGAATGTTCTGGGTCTGGGTACTCTAAAGAGTCCCAGGTGGCACCCAGTGAGGGTTTCCTGTGGCTTGTGCAGTAACTCTTGCCTTGTTTTTCTCACTGTAGGTACCGGTATGGCCAATTAATTGAAATAAATAGCCACAGCCTCTTTTCTAAGTGGTTTTCAGAAGTAAGTATTGGATATCCCTATTACCTGGATTGTCAAACATGTAGTTGATGAGCAGTGTCTTTTGTTAGGTGACGACTAAAAGCACAAAGTCCCTAGGGCGAAACAAAAGGAAAGATGACAGCTTTAGAGCTAAAGCTGCTGAGGGCCTAGAGAAATGTGGCACTCAGGATCCTGCCCCAGACTCCCATCAGTCATGAGAGAATGTCGTGTCACAAGTACCACTCCTCTCTGAAAGGCTGTGCCCATGGGCCTTGGCATCACTACACACCTGTGGTGGATGTTAATACATGGGCAGTTGGGGACAGGGCCTGCCTGAAGGCGTGTACCTACCTGATGTGCCATGCCACAGCCTCTGCGGTCACTCTCATTCCTAGACAGTTCACCGAGCTCGGCAGAAGTGTGGCCACCAGTGCCAAGCCACCCTGTACAGGAGCAGATACAGGCGTCAGGCTGGTGTCCCGGATTGGGAAGCAGTGAGAGCAAACATCAGGCCAACCTTCCCCAGGCCGGCTGCCTCTGCTAGCCTCGGCGGTTTCCGAGGGGCTGACGGGGCCAGTAGGAGTGCAGGCCATAGGTGTCCATGTGCGCCTTTGCATGCCAACTGCAAGCCAGCACTCAAAGGGCGTCTTGTTCCAGAGTGGCAAGCTGGTCACTAGGATGTTCCAGAAGATTCAAGACTTGATTGATGACAAGGAGGCGCTGGTGTTTGTGCTGATTGATGAGGTAGGCACTCTTGATGTTCTTGCTAATTGGTAAGGTAGGCACTCACAGTGTTCCTGCTCATTAATTGGGCAGACAATGGTCAGCCTGTGGCCGAGTTACCTTCTGCTATTGCTGGCACACACCTGGCTCCATGCAGTCCTGTGCCGCCTAGCTCTCTGCAGGACACTTTTCAGACACCCTCAGGTACGAAGCTCCCAGTGGCAGGCATGCAGGTGTCCGTTAGTCATTGTTCCCTCAGCTGGCACACCCCTGTAGCTGCTGTGAAGTGTCCCAAGCACTGTCCCGTTTGACCTGTTGCTGCACGTCCACAGGTGGAGAGTCTCACAGCTGCTCGCAATGCTTGCCGGTCAGGTGCTGAGCCGTCAGACGCTATCCGTGTGGTCAATGCCGTCTTGACCCAGCTTGACCAGATTAAGAGGTAAGGCTTGGGTCAGTGGTGACTCCAGTGAGAGGGGATGTTTCTTGTTTAACTAAAGATGCATCTGGCATTGAGTATTGGTACTTTCTCCACATTGGACACATAGTATGTAGTAAACTGTGTGTTTTAGGAAGTATTTAGTGTTAAAGGTGTTACCCAGTACAGGAAAACAAAAGATAATGCTCCTAAAGGGTTGCACACCAGCCCTTGCTTCCTCTTCCCGTCCTCATGCTCCTCTTCTTCCTCACTCTACCCTGACCCTGTCCAGCCCCTGTGATAGGTGCTCATCATGTCTGGCCACTCCTACCCAGCCCCCTCCCCCTTCCTCAGCTCCGGAGCCATGTCTCTCTCATCTCAGGGCAGGTGTCTTGCACGTGATGTTGCTGCTTCCGTCCATGTGCGTGGCCCCGTGTGTCCCTCCTGTAACACGGCTCACCTCTTGTGTGAGTCCCAGCCACAGAGTGCACACTGCGTCGCGTCGCATCGCTCACACTGCCAGGCTATATCACTCAGCTCCCAAATCGCACCCATCTCAGCTCCTTCTCATACCACTGTTAAAAGCCAGAAGAGGGGTGACCCTGTCCTGTCCCCTGAGCCATGAGAGCATGTGAGCCCAGGAAGTAGCAGGGGCACGTCTGCCCCTGGTTCTCTTCTTCATTACCTTCTGCCTAGATGATGCCATCCAACCCACTCTGACCCTACCTGCTCCCCCTTTGTGTAGACCTGACCGTGCTGCTTTTCTTGGCTTCGTCCAACCTGGGCCCTGGCGCCTGTCCCCTGTCCCCTTTGTCTCGGGTACCTGTGACCCACATCGCCCTCCCACGTTGGCATAGCTCACCCATAGTTACCTGCCAAAAGACTGTGCACCCTTTCCCAGTCTGGATGACACTGTTCCCCAGGGGCTGCTCTGTCATGAACTACCTGTGCTACAGCAGGCTCAGGTGGACAGTGTGCTCCTACGCTCAGTTCCCAGATCGCACTGGGTCTGTAGGGTGTCCTACCCAGGAGGACTTGAGCCCACTCTGCTGGATTATGGTGGCTCCTGGGGACATGGGTAAGCTGTTTGGATGATGATGACTGGCTGTGGAATTTAGAAGCTAGAGAGGATAGTTCAGCCCCACAGCATGTTTAGGGTGGTGATATTTGTGTATATACAGCTTGTGTCTTTGCCTAGCCCAGGGTATAAGGGATTATAATAGTCAGTGGTCAGCCCCCAGCTGGCCATCACTCTTACGGCCCCTGTGTCAAGTCCCAGGGGTTAGAGTGGATGGGTGGCCAAGGATTTGCCACAAAAGTGAGGGTGGAGGACGTAAGGGAGTGAGGCTGGGGTCCAGAACAGCTTTCTAGACAGCAGAGGGATGAGCAGAGTGAGGCCCTGAGAGCATCAGTCTGGCTCACTCAGGTTGCATGGAGGCCTGGGCCATGAGGGTCAGGGACCATGGCATAGACTGGTAGCCTCTGTTCAGAGCAAAGTCAACTAACAGGGGCAGGCTCCTTCCTACCCACAGGCCTTCCACTGACTGTCCTCTCTGTAGTTCTCTTATCAGATTGATACCACACTTCCTGGTGTCCATCTTTTCTGTAGTCCCCACATGAATTCCCATCCTGGCCCTCCTACTGACCATCCCTCCACACTCTGGGGACTTCTCATCAGAAATAACCCCAGCCCTCTTATTGACTGTCCCCATCCCCCAGCATGCTATGGACTTCCCATGAGGCATAACCCCAGCCCACCTATTGACTGTCCCCCAACACACTATGGACTTCCCATGAGGCATAACCCCAGCCCGCCCACTCTCATGTTGTCTCCTCATCAGGTTTCACCCAGCCCTCTGGCTGGCTATCCTTGTGGTCTCTTCATGGGGTCCCACACAGGCCTTGTGCTCGCTGTCCCTCCCGTGTCCCCTTGTTAAAGCAGCATGTGACACCTGGTGCCTGAGGCTCTTGCCCCCTGGCCATTGCAGACATTCCAATGTAGTGCTTCTGACAACCTCCAACATCACTGGGAAGATCGACGTGGCCTTTGTGGACAGGGCTGACATCAAGCAGTACGTCGGGCCTCCCTCTGCAGCCGCCATCTTCAGAATCTACCTGTCATGTGTGGAAGAGTTGATGAAGGTGCCTTTGGTGTCTATCTCCTAATCACTAGCTTTTGGATATGCTCTTAATTAATTGGCATAGTTTAAAGTAAACTAGTTCTAATATATAAAAAAAAGTGTTTCAGCATAGCTATTATTTTCTTATATTGAAAATTTAGGTTTATTGCATGTGGCAGGTTGATAAAATAATCTAAATTGTGGCTGTTTAGCATTTTTGTTTCAGTGCAATGTGCGCATCACTTTCTAATGTCTGAGGCACCTATGGGTGGGACCTTAGGGACAGCTGGGCACATCCTGCCCCTTGGCCTGCCATACTCTTCATGAGCAGCTGGCCTCCTAGGCCTCAGCGTCCTTGCCTGGAGAAAGGAAGAGCAGGAGCAGCCTGTGCTCACAGGACTCATTGGCTGGAGGTCAAGTGAGGTGTGATAAAAAATATGCCGTGTTTACATTTTTAAAATTCATTGCTATAAAAGGCCCATTGCTACTAACTCCCCTCAGAATGTTCTGTCTCACTTCAAACACGTTTGCCTGTTTTCTTGTCACTTCTGAAGCACTTTAGTACATTCTGTTCATAGAATAGTGTCCTAGGTGTCTTGATGTCCTGAATTAATTTTTTTTCTTTTCCTTTTTTCTTTATTTTGAAACAGGGTCTTGCTCTAGAGCCCAGGCTGGTCCTAAGCTCACTAGTGTAGCCCAGGCTGGCCTTGGGCTCAGGATAATCCACCTGTCTCAGTCTCCCAAATGCTGGGATTACAGGCATTTGCCACCATGCCCAGCTTTATGTGGTTCTAGGGAATTAAACTCAGGGCCTATGCTTGTGATACAGATCCTTTAACCGCTGTGCCACTGCTCCAGCCCTGTGCTGAATTAATTTAAAATATTGACCTCTTGTAGTCATTTTGACTTTGGGAAAGAGTCACGAAGTCCCTTTGCCAGGTCCTGATAGGGCGGCTGCTGAATTTCTCCTAGCCTGTCTTCGTGTTGAGTGGCACTTGGCAGCCGTGTTTGCTGTATTTTGTTATCCCGCCTCATTAAGGACATGAAAGGACTTTCAGGAGAACTTTAGAAAGTGATATTTTGAGGAACACTAAAGGCAATGAGTCTTTTACTGTACTAAATTTTTTATTCTGACTTTGATCATGTATTTTGATCACACCTCAGTTTATAGGAATATCTTGTAAATCAAAGTCAGATTACAAGGTGTTACCTGACTAGGTCACAGTTCACAGGGCTGTCATCTGACTATAGGTTGTAGTTTACAGGGATGTCACCTGACTACATGTTGTACTTGACAGGGTTGTTGCCTGACTGGCTGTAGGTCATGGTTCACAAGCCTGTTACCTGAGGGTTGTTCGCAGGCTGCCATCTGACTGCAGGTTGTATTTCACAAGCGTATCTTCCAAACACAGGTCCTAGTTCTTTGGGCTGTCATCTGACTGCTGTTCACAGGCTGTTGTCTGACTGCAGATCGTGCACATGGCTGTCACCTGGCTGCAGGGTTGTCTTCATAGGGCCTTTATGTAACGCCAGGTCATAGTTCACAGGGATGTATGTCATCTGATAACCTGGACTGCAGGATCCTGCTTTGAGCCTTGTTTAGGGCCTCTGGTCAGTGACTGAGCAGCTGGGTGCTGCGAATGTGAACAGTGGTGGTGTGGGGAATATTGCCCTGGGGCGGCAGGTGGAATTGACACCACAAGGAAAGCATCCCTGTCCTCACCAAGGATAAGGTAGGCAGTGTGGTCTTACTTGAGTGTCTGTGATGGTTCTTGGGGGCATTGCCTGGAGGGTATAGGTAACGCAGGGGAATGTGCCAGATGCAGCTTTGCTGCTGAGCAGCCTGGCACAGTAGTACCTCATGAGGAAGCAGGTGTGTCAGAGATTACCAGGTGCTTTCCAGTGGCCTTTGGCCCTCATGATATGGTGCTTGGCCCTTGTGCTGTGACTCCAGCCAGGCTCATTCTGAAGTTAGCTTGGAGGAACAGGCTTTCTCTGGTATGGGGGCCGATTGGTATATATCGCATGAGGACATTCCGCAGTGGTGGTGGACATTGGCTGGTCCTGAAGCTATGGGGAGTGCTGTTTGTCAGGTGTGCCGATTGGGCACAAGTGTCACAGGAGGGCACAGTGGGTGGGAAAGGAAATACTACCCAGGAAGTCAGGCAGAAAGATCAGGCCTCCCCAACAAACCGGCTTCTGGATTTTACCCACAGCTGTTCCTAACCGTCCTGGGTCATGGGGGATAGCCAATATGCTACTGCAGTAGCTTCACACAGCTCCTGGGCAGAGGGCTTTGGACTCCCTGGCAGCAAGTCTCTGGTAACTAGTTCCTTATCTCTGTCTCATGTGATTCTCATGTAGAAATCACGCAGCCTAGGGCTCTTCCTAGAAAGGCCTTGAGATCCTGGCCAGAGTCCCCATTCTTCCCCCTGTGTTTTTGTTGGGGAAGAGGGGATGAGCCTTATGAGATCATTTTCTGGAGGCTGAGAATTTTGAGTAGTGGCTGCTGGGACTTCTGGGAGACTTGTGTCCGTGTGTCAGATGTGAATACAGCCCCTCTGCTCAGAGCGCTGTGCCCTATCCTCAGACTCCGCTAATGTCCCTGCTTCTGTCCCCAGTGCCATATCATCTACCCCCAGCAGCAGCTGCTGACACTCCACGAGCTGAAGGTGATCGGCTTTGTTGAAAACGATGTGTCGAAGCTGAGCCTCATCCTGAATGAGATCTCAAGGTGCGAGTGAGTTGGCCTCAAGTGTGGCCAGGCAGAGCATGGGTGCTACCTGTGTACATCTGTGCAGGTGTGCAGACGGCACGTCTGCTAGAGGCCTGCCACTGGTGGGAGAAGTGGCTTTGGTGATGGAGGGCAGGGGAAGCGCTGAGTGGGGAACGGCTGTGAGCCCCTCAGAACAGAGCACAGGTAACAGAAAGCATGCCGGCTCCGTTTTCGGCAGGCCAAGATCACGGGTGGTCGTGGGGGCAGGGGCCATGTGTGGAGAGCCTTGGCCCTCTCCAGAACTCAACCTTCCTCCTTAAACCTAGAGGCAGGGATGGTGTATAGTGAGGGCATGAAAAGGCAGTACTGCTGAGGACCTTCGTTGCCTATGGAGAAGATGAGGAAAGCAGTTCTTGAATTTCTGCAAAAACTGTAGCTGTGAACTGGCATGTTCTTTAGGGAGTCCGACCTGGTTGTGGTGTGCTCGAGGCATCACACCCCACACTGGGTCCTTCCAGCAGGTACTGGGGCCATGCCTGGAGCAGAAGGTGGTGACAGGGACCATCCGTACTTGATCTTGAAGTACCTGGAGGGCAGTGCCCTGTGAGGCTGAGGTTGTGCTTCGGGGTCACCTGGACCAACCATCAGGCTCAGATTTCACGATGAGTGAAATTAGTCCTGACGTGCATAAGTTTGTACGTGAAATGGTCATCCCTGAATTTGTTTCTGCACAGAAAAAGCGAGGGTCTCAGTGGCCGGGTCCTGAGAAAACTCCCGTTCCTGGCACATGCGCTGTATGTTCAGGTGAGCCTTCCATGCAGTCCTCTGCCACCTCCGCTCCGTCCTTGGGTTCCAGCTCACCAGGAGCTTGCTGCAGAGCATCTGTTCTCCTTTTTCCTAAGTTTCCCAAATGACAGACCCTAGGGCAAGAGGACTGGCTGTGATGCCTGTAGGGCAGGGTCAGCTTGTGTCCTTGGAAGGTGGGAGCTGTGTCGCAGAGGAAGGTGTCTGAATGGCAGGCCTGTGGCCCCAGGTCGCTGCCTTCTTGGTGCATGGGCAGCCATGCTCCAGAGCTCACCTGCCTGCCCCAGCACCCATTCCCAGTCTGTAGGGAACAACGTTATTGCTGATGCCCTGTGTGGGCTGAGCTGGGTCCTGGTGCTGTGAGGCCCCAAAAGCTGTGCTGCTGTGTGACCACCCTAGATAGCCCTGTACCCTAAACCCTGTAGGGACCCTGGGCTTGGTGCTGCCAGGTCGCCATTGGGACCACCCAGCGATGATGACTTGTGTGTCCTTCCAGGCCCCCACCGTCACCCTCGAGGTCTTTCTCCAGGCCTTGTCTCAGGCAGTGGACAAGCAGTTTGAAGAAAGAAAGCAGCTTTCAGCATATGATTGATCTGGGAGTCCCTGTCTGTGGTTTCCATGGGAAACCAGCAGGTGGCACTGCTGGGTCCAGCTGCTGAAGTCCTCTGCGGAACCATAGATCTGGAACCAAGACTCAGCCACCGGGCCTCCTCAGAGAGAACTGCATTTATGATACACTAGAATGCATATTAGAAGGCAGACAGCTTGTCATTTTCACTGTTGTTAAGGTAGTTCAAGTTCAAATTCTGTTGTGTCTCTATGAAGAGCCCTTTAGATGTTTATTCCTATCCTGCCTCCATCCAGACACACAGATTTGTTTAAAGGGAATCCTTATGGCTGTTATGGAAACTGAAGAATCCGATCTTCCTAAGTGAGCACGTGGTCACAGCGTTAGCAGGTGTTCCGCCTCAGCCGGAAGGGAGCAGGTGCTTTCTGAAGTATCTTGTGTCCATAGTGTAAGAGACTGATGGATATGAGAAACCTGTCCCCATGTGACAGTGATCGGAGAAAAGACCTAAGGAGGGTTTTCTGGTGGTAATCTGTGTGGTCTAGATGTTGAAGCAAACTCGGCCGTTACTCCTGGAAACCCAGGTGGGGGTTTCAGGTGACAGGTGTGAAGTTGTGGCATGATATTTTTCAGGTCCCAAGTAAGAGGCACGTTGACAGATGTAAGTGGATCAATGATTGGTTGATGTCACAGAATGTTAATGTTTTGCTTTTATCTTATGCTAAAATAAATTTATTAGTCTTTGCATCTGAAGTCCACTTTTTAAAGAGTACAGCCTTAAAATATTAAATTTGTTTTCAGAATTTTGCCTTTTGCTTCCACTCTCAAATGATAGGAATTTTTACACTTCCCTAGTATTAGACCGAGCTGTGCTCTGAAGATCTCGTCAGCCACGTTGCTGGGGAAGCCACGTGCCATGTGTACTCGAAGGCATTAGCCACCAGCTGCAGGGGCAGGTCTAGGAGCAGGACCACAGAGGCTGGGGCACCTGCAGGTTGCCAGCAGCCACCCTTCTTCTGACCCTGGGGCTACGCCTGTCCTGGGGAGTCCATCCCATCCCTGTGATTCCTGGGAAGCTGGCAGAAATGGGGTGAGCTCTGCTCTCCCTATCAACGATAGTGAAAGCTCATTTTCATTAGCAAGCACTGCCTGATATCTGCCCTCTCCAGGAGTAGTTCCCCAGGAAGGAGGTCCCACAACCCTACAGGGACTGAATCTAGAGCCTCTGTACTAAGCTACATTCTTATCCCTTTTTTAATTGTCTATTTTGAGACAGGGTCTTGCTAAGTTGCCCAGACAGGGTTCAGTTGGGGTGCTCCAGCCTCAGCCTTTCAGAGTGCTGGACATCAAGCATGGGTAAGAGCTTCATAGGCCCCTGGGGCTGGGAGGCAGGAGCACAGTAATGAAGTTAAAATGCCCTCTGGCAGTGAGCATATACTCGCCTGGAGGGAAGAGTGAAAAATGGCATTCCTGCCATGGGTAAGAAAAGCACAGCGTCAGAATAAGCACTCCGAAAGGCGATACAAAGGTCCTTGCAGGTGCAGGATCCACAGTCCTGTGGAGCACAGGGAGTTCTGTTGCAGTGGCTGCTATGACTTAGGTTGAAGTGTCCCCCAAAGGCCATGTGCTGACAGCTTTATCCCTAGTGTGGCACTGCTGGGTGCTAGTGGGCCCTTTCAGAAAGGAGGCCTTGGGAAGGAGGTAGGTTGTTGGGGGCATGTCCTTAGAGGGGTTCTAGAACCCCTGCTCTCTCCTCCCCTACTTCCGCCATGCGGTGAGTGGTTTTGCTCCACTGAGTGCTCCCTCGGTGACGGACCCAAAGCAGCAGAGCCACTTAGCCCTGAAGGGGGACTTCCGAGCTGAATTCTCTGTCAGTTGGTCACCTCAGGGGTCTGCCAGGGCAGGGAAAGCCTGCGGAGAGCAGCCCTGACCTAGCCTGCAGCTGCAGCTCTGGCCCTGCTCTCTGCCCTCCTCGGGTCGTGTCTGTCACGCCCTGCCTGGTGAGGCTCTGGCCCCCCATGCCCCCATCCTTGACACAGTTACTGGGAACATTTCGTTTCTCATGCCTTATACAGAACCTGGACTTGGACACTGAGGTGGTTCCAGGCTCAGGTAAAGGGGCTGACGGGAGGGCCCATGTCTGAAGGTGTGGAACAGGAGGCAGGGCTAGAACCAGGGCCACCCATGCTTCTGCCCCCACCTTTACCCTAGGACCAGCAGTGGGCTGGGATCTTCACAAGGCAGCTAGCTACCCGAGCACCGCAGGCACCACCCATGTGGGAAGGCCAGTGATGCCGAGCAGGAAGCAGTCGTGATCCCCACGCTCAGAAGGCAGCGAAAAAGTAAGGGAACACTCCATGCTCCTGAGCTTGGGCTGGGGTGGGGGGCCAGTGTCTTAGGCTGCGATGCCCAGAATCCCAGTGCTTGGGAAGGTTGGGGGCCCTGGGAGCCAGTAGGGAGCCCGCTGGGCTGGGTCAGGAGATGTAGACAGAGGACCTGAGTTCAGACAGGCTAGTCAGATTGGTGAGTATGGGGCCACCCACCCAGGACGTGCCTTATACCCAGGATGTGCCTCCTGCCTTTACACTGGCACAGACAGTGGGTGTGTCTTGGCCACTAGAGGGCAGAATGCTCCTGTAAGACAGGTCCTGCAAGGTTGATGTGGAGGAACAGGGTGTGGTCATCTAAACTCTGGCCCTGCCCACCCTGGGGCAGAAGCCACCACTTTATGTCCACAGCCACGCCTGGCCCCATGCACACCTGTGCATGCATTCATGTGGTTGTCTGCATGCATGTGTGCAAGAAGTGGGGAAGGTGGACCCAGTTACCAGAGTCACAGCTACCTGGACCTGGGCAGGCCACAGCTATGCAGGACACTTCCTGGCAGTATAAGGCCATGACATGCAGGGTTGGCTTCCATGGACACGGAATGGCCCTACCTTGGCAATTAGAGGCCGTTCCTAGCAGGGGCGTTGGCCAGAATTTAAATGCGTCTCTGCTCTTGTGTGAGTAGGTCCATGACATTCAGAGGTGGTCTCTGTGAAGGGGGTGGCCCTGACTTGACATCCAGAGGCCGTTCCTAGCAGGGCCCCTGGCCAGAATGCATCTCCTTGTCTCTCTACAGGACTCGTATGTCCGCCACGTAGAGGCCAGGGAAGGGGCACAGAGCTCTGCCGGGTGCGCTATGACAGGTTTGCAGGACGTCATGGGGTTACCCCACAGGCTGCCTAGCTCCCGGAGTTGCCCACTGCCCCTACAGCTCTCAGGGATGCTTCTCACCCCGCCCCCCACCCCCAGGTCTCACAGGATTGTGCTGGGGCTTGGGCCACTACTAGGGGCCCAGAGGGCCCTAGACACGCTTAGAGGCTCACGTGGCAGCATGTACCCAGACATCCAGTGCCCCATGTCATGGTCCTGGGTCCCCATAGGGGCTCAAACGTGGCATCTCAGTGGAAAACTGGGCCACTCAGCTCTAGGGAGGGAGGTGAGAGAAAGCCCCGAACAAGGTGCCTTCCTTCATGGTCGGACTCCCTGAGCCTGGATGGTGCCGGGAGTGGTTCCATGCTCGCCCACATGAGCCTTCTGAGTGGGTGGCAGATACCGTCACGTGGGTATCTAAACACATTCAGGGCTCTGTGGAAGCCTCTGCCTCCGTCCTCAGATGCTCCCATAGAACACCATCTGCTACAGAGTCACGTCCCACGTGATCATCATGTATCTGAGGCTTCTAGGCCCACCGTCTACACAACCATGATGACCCTGCCGTCCTAACAGAGTCACAAGGCCACTCTCAGTCCCCTATGTGGCCTTCTAGGACAAGATGGCTCAGACCCATCATCTGCCCACATCCCAAAGGGCACACAGACCACCACCTCCTACGTCCCTGGGGAGAGTGCCTGGATACTCCTGAGCCCCTGGCCCAGGTTCTCCTTCCCTAGGCCAGTACACAGCTCTGGCTGTGACCTTCCAAGCCAGTTAGATGCCACCTGAAGAGAGAATGCTCATCTCTAACAGTCTCTGCAAGGAGGGCAAGGGGTGAGGGCTGGCAGAGCACACCTGTGAACCTGTGGGTGACTCAAGCCAAAGCAGCAAAGGTGTCTCACACACATACACTGTGCAAGGAGCTACGCGGTGCTGAGAGGGAGGAGACCCTTCCCTCTAGGACGTCCTCCTGGGTGGGATCGGTCCTACTCTCACCTCCAGCTCCCAGGCCACACACTACCTGGAAGTGCATGGCTCTCCCACTTTCTTGTGGGTCTTCTGGGTCTTGGAAAGCTTGTGCTGAAGCTCCTCTCCATGGGACTTCCTGGGTGCAGAGTGTTGACCCCTCAGGAACGTGGGATAGGCAGCATTCAGTGCTGCGGCACCTACAGGTAGGACTAGGCCGTGGGTACCCTGTTACCCACTCCAGCCCCTCATGCAGGGTCCCAGGCCTCCATCCGTGTGCCAAGTGGGACTGTCCACAGGGACCCTGGGCACGAGGGCAGACTGGGTGCTGCAGAAGTGTGCCGAGCATTTCCTTCCCTCTCCATCCCTGGTCTTCAGCAGTGCCTGGTAGAGGACACTGGGACGCCTGGTGACAGCTGCTGATGGCAGGAATAGCAGGCCGTGCCCAGCCCCTGGCTGTGGGATGAGGCGGATGCACCATGCATAGAGGCGGTGCAGTACCCCCTCCCAAAGCCAGGCACTGAGGGCAGGGCGTGTTCCCTGAGGCAGCACCAGCAGAACAAAGCACCATCAAGTGTGGACTCTGGGGTCCCCACCTGCCCAGCAGACAGGAAGAGCGCCCTGGGGCAGACAACTGCCTTTGGAGTTGCTGTGGGCCAGCTGGCCAGCTCCCTGGAGTGGGGTTCTCAGGGATGGCCTGACCAGGGCCCTGCCTCTAGGTCCTTCCTCTAGGATCCTGATGAAACTTTTCTCCTTCAAAACTCCACTTACCATTTTTGTAACTATGACTTTCCTCCAAACCGATTGCTCAGCTTTGATTGGAAACCTCCCTCCACCACCTGTGAGAGAATTTATAATGAGCTTTTTAGTTCTACGGAATGATCATTTATGATGGAAACTTCTTTCACTTGAGTTACCGCCTGGGCCCGAGATCCCTCCCTCTTCTTCCTCTTCCTACCTTCCCTCCTGTCTGCCTCCTCTTCTTGGGGAAACATCGCGTATCATGGACAGCTTTTCCCCATGTCACCTGTGTTACAACCAAAATGGCCCATTTCTAGCACTAAATTTTTGCATTTTGACTGGAAACCCTTGTGCCTCAGCCACCTAGACCTGGATGTCATTTACGATAAGGACTTTCTCCTCCTGCGCTTGGGCCCCCACTTAGACTGGGAACACTTCCCTTCACCCCTGAGTCCCTTGCAGTTAGCTGAGTATGTGTGACTGGGGACTTCCTCTCTCTATAACAGGTATTTATGGCTAGATTTCTTTCTCTAAGAAATAAATTATATTTTATGAATAGATTTTCTTATTTATCATCTGAGTTAGAATTTATGCCTGGAGGCCTGAGTTACGTCATTTATGACAGAAAACTTCACCTGCATTATGGTTTGTAACAAAGAGCTTTCCTTCTCTACCATGTGAGTTACTGCTTATGACTGGAAAACTCCTTCCTCAGTCAAGCGGATATTCATTCATAAAAGTCTTTTCAATCACCTGACTTACTTATGACTGGAAAACTGTTTTCTTATCACCTGAGCTGTCATTTTTATGACCAAAGCATTTATTTCTCTTTCACGTAAATTATCACCTGTGATTATTCTTTTGCTAATATCTCAATTATTTTTTGTGACTAGGAAATATTTTTCTATAACTTGAGTTATTACCAGAACCCCCCTTTCCCTACCACTTGTATTATCATTTAATTATGAGTAAAACACCCTGTTCTATCACATTACTGTTTATGTTTGGCCTGACATTTACGATGAAAACCTTTTATATCCGTTTTTCTTGTTAAATTATTTTTTCTTATGAAAACATTTTTTCTTATTATAAAATTTTCTCTCTTACCTAGTATACCATTAGCAACTGGAAATCTCTACTTCCTTCTTCTTTTTTTTTTTTTTTTTTTTGAGACAGGGTCTCTCTCTGTGGTCCAGGCTGGTCCTGAACTCACTTCGAAGCCTAGGCTGGCCTTGGACTCACGGCAGTCCTCCTGTATCAGCCTCCCAAGCACGCCCAGCTTATGTGGTGTTGGGGAATCAAACTAGGGTACTTGCCGCTTGCTAGGCAAGCGCTTTAACCGCTGAGCCGTTCCTCCAGCCCTCCTCTACCTTCTTCTGATCAGGACAGGAAACTCCATGATAAAGTCTCCACCAAGTGAGCCATCTGGCCTGGAGCTGCTTCTCCAGCACCCAGCCTGCTCTGATCAGAAAGCCCCTCTCCCCCGTCACAGTGCTTTGCTTCCCCATGGCTCACATCTCTGCCCCAGCATGGGCATCATCTTTCTCCATGCCCTGATTTATGATGACTAAAGCCTTCATCACCTGCTCTAATGACAGATTTTTTCACTAATGACTGGAAAACCCAGTTTTTCTGCCATGTGCGTTGTTCATAAGTAGAAACCCTCTTTCTGTAATCTGACTGATCACTTGTTTATGATGAAAACCCTCCTAACTCCATCTTATGACTCAAAACTCACCTTCTCTGCTGTTTCAATGATTATTTATGACTGTAGCCTTCCTTTCCCGTCCCTGGGGGTCGATATGTCTAACATCACCCCTTTTTTGACAACCTCAGCGTCTTGGCTGACTTCCTGTGCCTGCGGAGTTACCATGGAGGACTAAAACCCTTCCTGCTGTATCGCCAGCTACCGTTACAGTGAGAGACTTTCTCTGGCCTCCTGGTTGTTACTGATGACAGAGAACTCTTCTTTTCCCGTGCTGCAAGTCATAGTTTAGGACTGTGTTGTGGCTTGAGTCTGGACTGCCTCCCACAAGCTGCGTGTAGGTTACAGATGCTCTGTGCTGTTGGAAGCAATGCCTGGCGACAATGGGGCAGACACCTGGGGCTTGGCCTGGATGGATAGCTGCCCCCTTCCTCTCAGGCCCGGCTTCCTCTTTGCAGTGCCATGAGACGCTGCCTCCACCTCTGCCTATTCTGTGTCCTTCCACTCTTGCCGGCCACTCAGGAAGGGACTGGGACCTTCTGAAACTCCAAGCCAAGTCAGTTTTTTCTCCCATAATCTATATATTGGGTATGGAGTCACAGCTTCGAAAGGTAACTAAGACAGACTGAGCGTGTCCCTTTTCATTGTGGAGTCATAACTTATGATGAAACCTTTCCTGCTCTACCACTGAGATATTTATTCGTAGAAAACAGATTTTCAGTGGCCTCTGTTATCATTTATGATGGAAACTGCCTCATTATTGCTTGACAGTGTTCATAACTAAAACCTTCCCCACTCTCCTGAGTTGTCATTATGCCTGAAAGCCTTTGGTTCTCTGTTGCCTAGGTGGAATTTATGATTAAAACCTTCTTAGTGTCTGATTTTTGCCTGAGGACTGGAAAACTGTCACTTGATTTTCCTCGTGACAGAACGCTTGCTGCTTCTATATCTTCCCAGGACATGGGACCGGGAATCTTTTTTTCTATTTTTCCTCATGGCTGACAGTTTTTCCCCCATCACCTGAGCTTTCTTTTATGGCAGGAAAACTTTGTCTATCATATGAATTATTTATAACTGGAAATCTTTCTATATCATATGAATTATCATTCATGACCAACATTTTTCTGTCACCCAATGTATAATTTATGACTAGAAATCTCTCGTATGGCCTGACTTATCGATTATGACTACTGGTCCTTTTTTTAAGTCAGGTACATTATCATTTATTTATGGTTGAGACATTTATTTCTGTAATGTGTGGCTATTCTTTTATTGCTGGAAATCTTTGTGTATCATGAGTTTTCATTTGTATTTGGAAACTTCTTTTTCTTTCTGTCACTGGGGTTATTATGTAGGACCAGAAATACTCCTCCTCTTTTGCCTGAATTGCTTTTGTGATACACGCCTTCTCCTTTCTGAGACAGCATTTGTGACTTGGTTTATGTTTTGTGACTGAAACTTTGCCGTCTGCGTTACAGTTCTGATAAGAAGCCTCTGTTTTAATTACTGGAGTTATCGTTTGTTACTAAAAGCCTTTCCTTCTCTGTCTAAACCTTGGCTGTAACCCATGGCTGGACAGTGTCTTTCTCTGTCCACTCATTATCAAATACAGCTGGGACTCATTAGTCCCCATCACCTGAGCAATGCTTTTTTGTTAATTTTCTGTGCCTTAGTTATCATTTCGGATCAAAAACCTTTTGTTCTCTATCAAAATGTGAAATGTACAGTTTACGATAAACTGCCTCTCCTCGGCCATCTGAGTTATCACGTAAGACTAAAACCTTTATCATCTGCTTATCAGTTATGACTATCGTGTGGCTTATTTATTATCGTAACTCTCCCTCTTCCTCTTAGTCACTGCTTATGACTAGGTGCCTGCTGTCAGTATTGTGTGAGTTATCCTTTATTACCTCAATCTTTTTCTGCCATCTGAGTTATTTGTGACTGAAAACTTTCTACGTCTCGCTTCAGTGTCTTTTAGGAAAACCGTATGTTCTCAAAGCTCGTAACATTGAACACATCATTTTCACTTAATATTTTTTTCCTCCTGACTCAGCTGGGTTTCCCTGGAGAACATAAGGGCATTACGTGGACTGTTTGGGAAGGAGAGTGCCTGAGCTCCCTGTCCCAGTCTGTCCTTTGGGTTTGACAAAGGTCTGGTGACTCCCTGGTTCCCTTGGCTGTTACGAGGAAGGAGTTCCCCACATATGTCTCCCCGTGGCGAGTACTTCCCAGCAGGCAGAGCACATCAGGACAGGGGGTTGTGGAAGGACTGATGACATCGTCCTGCATTTAGCACCGGTGTTCAGCAGGGACTTCAGGCACTGTGACCCACTTGGGAGCCAGTGACCCTGCAGTGGAGCAGGGACACACCGGGCTCCCAGGAGGGCCTTGGCTCTGGGAGATGCCCAGACCTCCCAGATGCCTTGCTGCTCTGCTGGTGGCTGCATATGGCCTCAACCACGAAGGAGTCCGTAAGGAACGAGGCCAGGCTTCCGTGTGTCACGTGTGGCCATGGCACCTCTGGCAGCCAACATGCAGGCCATGCTTGCTGAGCCCTGTGCTTGGTGTGAGACCACAGTGCCTCGCCTCCCGGAAGGCAGGTGCCCGCAGATTGGCTCCCTGCCTCGGTGGGTGTGCATGCCCCGTGGCAGCGTGGGCCGTGGTGACACACGCCGCTTCTCTTCCCTGGCCTTCCCTCCTCTTGCAGCCAGAGACCTAGGCTCAGTGTCTCCTCTACCTCACCCTCTGCCGAGTGCAAAATTGTAGAGGGCTGCCTGGGATGGGGCACTCTGCCCTCAGGGTCCAGGAGAAACCCTCCAGGGGACTTTGCTGGCTGTGACTGCGTACTACAGGTCTTGTTGGAGGCACAGGCCCATGAAGGTCTCTGCTGGCACTCCAGAGACTACAGGCACAGCCTGGTGCCTAAGTCCATGAGGTTCCTCACTCGGCTCCTGCACTCCTTTCGGCCAGCAGTATGTGATTCCACACACAGGGCATGAGCTCTGCTCCACCACACGGCCCTCCTCCCCAGCCATGCCTCCTCCGAGATGCCCAGGTTGGGTTTAGCTGTTGATGAGGCCCTTCTAATGGCCCTTCTAATACAATGTTTTACATAGATTTATAAGTTTATAAATCAGGAAGCTCTTCAAGATATCTTAGGCCAGAAGAATAGCTCAGTGGTTAAAGTACTTGCCTAGCAAGCACAAGACCCTAGGCTTGATTATCCAGCACTCCATATGCCAGGTGTGTGAGGCATGCCTATAATCCCAGTACTAGGGAAGCTGGGGCAGGAGGATTACCAGAAGTTCAAGGCCAGCCTGGGCTTCATGGTGAGTTCAGGACAGCCTGGACTACAGAACAAAATCCTGACTCAAAAAAAAAAAAAAGATATCTAATTTCTGTGCTATTAAGAGCCACCCAAGGGCCACATCATTTAGGCTTCTTACTGTTCATTATCCATGTTATTTCCGTGCATCAAAGCTAATAACATTTATACTCATTTTGTCACACCGCCAGATCTGCTCTTAGTCTCCCAGCTACATAGACTCCAGGCTCAGTCCCAGGGCTATTCTGAGGTGTCTCTGGTTGCTTCACAGTTAGTGGAAGTTTGTTTTTTAGCAAATTCTTTGAGATGGGCTGGTGGGGACTATTCCCTGAGTGCTTGCTTGTTTATGACTGCCTTGCCTTTGTTCTAGAAGAGCCACTTGGACACAGGCCTGAGTCTTGGCTCGGCGTTTCTTCCCCAGGGTCTCTTTAAAGTCTTGCTCCATTGTTTCTAGTGGACTTGCTACTGAGACGTGCAGTGCCAATCTTACGCTCTTTCCTTGGAGACAAATGGACTCTTTCTTGTCTGAGTGTCCAAATCATGCTTCCTTATCTGTGAAGCCCAGTCACGTGTTGAGCTATGTTTGGTGTTGAGCTCAACGCTGATTTTCTGGTGGATTTACACTGTGTGTCTTTCCATTTATTCTGTTATGTCCATAAAGTATGCCTGATTGCAGTTCTATGTACTTGTTACATTCCACTGCTCTTTTTTTGAAGGTTCATACATGTACACATAAGCACACACAGGAACAAACCATACATACACTTCATCCTAAGCCCATGAACATCACGGCAATAAAAACAAACAAGTGTTCCAGCTGATGATGGGGACATGTCCTAAAGACATGCTTGGGACATGGGTACACACTGCTTCCAGTATCTCCAGTGTAGAGTGCTTGAAGCCAGAACCCAGCAATATTGGGCAGAAAAGCAGGGAGCAATGTGGGTCCCACCGGCTTATGCAGAGTCACCAGCAGGAACCAGGAAGCAGTTTCATGAGGAAGAACAAGCAATTTCAAACATGGAGCCAAGGAGTCCGAGAGTAACACGACAGGAGCAAGGTCAGGGATGCCCAAGAGCCAGAAGACAAGACTGAGGAAAACAGAACAGAAACCCATGGAAGCGACAGCAGAAGGCACGCTGGTGCCCGTACACATGCCCTTGGGCATGTCATGAGTATGTCTGAGCTGTACATGTGTGGTTTGTGCCTATCGGCAGAAGGCATGTGTGTGCCTATGGGCATGTCCTGTACGTGTCTAAGCTATATAGTGTGGTGTATGTCTATGAGTGTGCACACACATATATGTCCTTGAATGTGTGCTGAGACTTGTGTGTGTGCACACGTATGTCCACATGTGTGAGCATATCTTTTCTGTATAAGCAGTTGGACGCCTGTGGGCGGCTCCCAGGCCCTTCGTGCTGTGCTGGCAAGGCAGGTGTCTCCAGATCTTCAGTCCTGGGTGGTCCCAGAAAGTTGGCGTGGGTGTCCTGAAGAGCCTCTGCCACCTCAGGCTGGTCTCCCTTGGCTCCTCCCAGCCCTCGATGGAGCCTTTCCTCTGCCCTGGTCAGAGACCCGTGGGCTCTCCTACCCAGTGCTGTCCTAGCACGTGAACTCTGTATTCACTTGTGACTTCAGGGCTTCCCGCCCATCCTGGGTCTGTTCGGGTGCCTGGCATTGGGAGTATGGCCGTCCGGAGCGGCGCAGGCTTCCTGCTCCTCTGACTTGTGTCAGCCCCAGGACCGGGGGTTCTGGAGCTGCTGCGGTCAGTACTGCCCTGTCGCATCCCTGGGACCCCAGCACCTGGGAACTTCTCCATAGGTTTGGAACTACTCTCAAACCCACCTCATCGGGGACTTCAGAACAAGTTTGGGGGGACGAGACAAAGGAGCTGCTGCCCTTGCCGCCAGGCCAATTCCCCCAGGCACAGCTGGGCCAACCTCTGAAAGGCTGCAGGGCCACGGTCCCCTTGGCACAGCCACCAGGCATGAGGCTGTGTTTTTTCTCCAGGGACCCAGGCCACGAGCACAAATAAGGCATTTCTGAACAGGTCGAAACAGGGACACACTGAGAAAGGTATTGGTACACATGGATGGGAGTGGAGAAGGCTATGGGAAGACAGCAAAGTCTTTGGTGAGAATCCTGCCCAGAGTACATGAGCCACAAGCCAGGGGGTGCGGGGCTGCCCAGTATGTGGCTGCATTAGTGGCTGCAGCCTATGATCCAGGGGTGGCTCTTCAGACACTGCTCCGCCTGACCCTGTATCTGGTAGGTCCAGCAAGGGGGCCAGCACTTGCTATGGCAGATGGCCGTGACGGGTGAGTTGTGGGGACACTGTTGCCTTGGAACCTTGCAGCTCTATGAGAAGCAGCCTGCTCAGGAAGCCCGACTGAGATGGAGGCAAAGATGGTGGCCACTCAGGTGAGTCATGACGCATGACAGGTGCTAGTGGCACTGTCCGTGGCCCCAGGACCCTGAGCCCCCAGTACAGTGCTGCCTACAGTGACCTGCTCCCTGTGGCCCGTGGCCCGGCCGCCACGGGCCACCCTGGTTTTCCACTTCATCTGCAGCAGCTGCTCAGTCTTGCCAGGGTACTCCATCGCTGGGGTGGGCACTACTGCCCTCCCCTCTCGCGCCTCTGCTGTGCCCTGTGAACCCGAGGCTGGCCGGTCCGGTTCTGCAGCAGGCCTACAGGGTGAGGACCAGGCCACATGCATCGGGGCTTTCCCCCACCGAGTCTTGCACGCTGCTGGCTCAGGATGCGCCTTGCCTTAGTTCTTGGGCGGTGTCTCTCAGTGAACTTTCACCATTTCTCTCCACGTACTTGTTCATCATAGATTTTTTACATCTCCGTGTGTTCTTCCTGAAATGTCTGCCGGTCAGCAACTCATTTTGCTCGCCGTGTTTGCGTCATCGTACCTGCTGCTCCCTCGTTCCCACGGTGTGTGCGAGCTCTCCTAGACTTTCTACCCCACTATTTCACTTATCTGTATGATTTCCTTTCTTTGTGTTTATTTTTTAAATGACACCATTTGTGAATGATTTTTTCATTTCCGGCTCGTGTCCCCTCCCCTCCCCTTCGTCCCTTGCCCTGCTTCTCTCTCCCTGTCCTCCTCCTCCTCTCGGCCCTGTGTCCCCCTCCCCTCAGCACGAGGGCTCTAATGTCTCCCAGAACGCTGGGAAGAGCTCAGCTCACCACAGCTCTGGCCTTTGGGGAAGCTCACTGCCTCCCCGCTCGGCATCTGCTGAAGGTCTTTGACAAGACTCTTTATTCGTTGAGGAAATTCCTTTCTATTCTTGGTTGGCTGAGCATTTTTCCATGAATGAAGGATGAATGTTCCCAGATGTTGTCCTGCGTGTGGTGTCACGTGGTTCTCCATGGGTAGGCCTCCCTGGGCGCCCACTGCTGCCCCTACCTGGCAGACTGCAGGCACAATGCACCCTGTGCCACCCTTCTTCTGAGCATATGGCTTCCCCATCTGAAGAAGGTCCCTCTGGGTAACTGGGAACAGGGACCTGGATTTTAGGGAAGCCAGGGCTGGGACAAAGTGAGAGGTAGCACGCTGGCTGAGGGCTCCTCAGGGTGCCATCCCAAGGGACTCGCTGCCCAGCCTTGTGCTCTGTGGCTACTCGGCCCCAACCCGGGGAGCAGTGCGGCGAGGTGGGCTGCAGAGAGGAGCCGGGGGTGGGGGGGGTGGCATGGACAGGTGCAGGGCTGGCTTGGCTTCCTGGGATGACGGTCTTGGAGTTCTGGCCTTGCCCCGGAGCAGGGCAGCGGTTCCCGTGTGCGCCCAGGCCCAGGGTCCCGCCAAGAGGAGCTCCACATCTGCCTTGTCGTCTCTTCAAACGTTATTCCCGCAGCCAGTGTGGCGGCGCTTCACAAATAATTGCACATTCTTTAAACTCTCCCAAAGCCAAGAGAAAGCAAAACCACAATGCTGGGATTCTTGGAATGTTTTCCAGAGATCCCAGCCAAGCCGAGGGGCTGCACAGCAGCCCAGTACCAGACATGGCCAGAGCCTTCTTTGCTGTGGCATTTTAGTTAAAGACGGAAAAGAAAATGACAGGCCTCGTAGAACTGTGGCATCCTCAGGCTCCCCGACAGCGTGAAGCCGCCTGCTCCTGCAGTGCCACTGCTTTCCACAATTGTTCGTTTTTTATTAGTATGCATTTGTGGTCCATTCGGTTAAAATCACCTTAGGGAGTTGGTGCCTATGCACATCCTGTCTTGTCTGTGTTGACTTTCCTTCCCCTCCCTGCCTTCCTGTCTCTCTCACCCCAGATCCTCCTTTTGGTCCCCACAGAGTCTCTCTTGCTGTGTGAGACAGGGTACAAAGGGCTGGTGATGCAGATCCTAGAGAGGGTCTACCCAGGCAAAGGTGAGAGTAAAGGCAAGCGCTTAATCCAGCCAGTGGACACCATCTAGGGGGGCAGTGGCAAGTTTCCAAGAGAAGAACTAGACTGGGATGTTTATAAGAGCTTGAGGATGTGGAGAAAGGGTCTAGGTGGCAAATGTGGTTACCTAAGCAGTGTCGTCTTTCCGATCTAACGCCTTGTATGCATCCCAGGGGCGCCTGACCTGAGTCTACATTTTTATGTTTACACTTACAGTTTGATGAGAACATTTTGTTTGGTCTCACGGAGACCTCTCGTCTGCAGATAAGGAGAGCTGTACACGTGAACTTATAGAAGAGATGGGCCAGCGCTTGTGGGAGGGATAAGTGGGACGTATGTCAAAGGCCTCTGTTCACCTGTGTAGTTCTAGTTAGTGTCAATATGTTTTCTTATGACCACTGGGATATGCGCTGGGCAGGATGCTTTGAACGAAGAAACTAAAGGTCTGAATCTTTCTGTTGCCAGTGGGCACCCACTCCAGGAAGAGGAGCTGCTTAAACGCCACTGGAGGGAGACCTGTGGGACATCACGTCCTGCTGGTGCCGTCTCTCCAATTGTAAGGCCCTGTGCAGGCAAAACAAGGGGGGGAGGGACTCAGTTCCTGCCTAACCCATCCCACATCCCGTTGTCACGGAGGCACGGGGAGAGAAAGACTCTGACAGGCGTGAACGCAGAACACATTTCCAAGACAGATTGTACTGTGCTCTCTTGAGACCCCAGGGCAGGCATTTGGTCAGCTTCAGGTGGTCCCACCTGCACCTACAGAAGGAAGTCAGGTTGATGTCCTGAGCGCCTGTGGTATCAGAAGGCTCTGGCCTCCAGACGTCACCAGAGGAAAGAGATCACACTCTTATTTTAAATTATCTTTGTGTATCGTTTTAATTCTCTTTGTGTGCCTATAAACCACAGGGAGTTGGAAAACAAGATGAGCAGTCTTGAGAGGAGCGAACTGCCTACTCTTACAAATTTCCATCTGATAAACACCTAAAGTTAATCTTTATGCATTTAGACAAATATCTTATGAAGTCAGACTTGTCTTTTTAACATGTCAGTCAACCCTTTGCAGTTCCCACAGGCACTGGGGCCAGGGGTTAGGAGTAGGGTGTGCTTGTCAACAGTGAAGCCCCCAAGCTGAGCCAACATTTGGTAGAAAGTTCTAGATGTCAAGAAACTACAAAGCAAGAACCTGTCTCGAAAAAAAAATTGCTTCTAAAAGTTTCATTCGGTTAAAACACGAGTGCATGGCGTGTTGGGAACATCTCTGGGCATCTCTTAAATTCTCAGCCACAGCTGGTGCTGGTTCCAGGAAGCATTCTCATTTAGATAATTAGAACCACAGAGCCAGCGCCATGACACTGAGTGTGTGCACGTGACAGTGTCTTATTATTGAGAGGAAAAGAGACAAGGAACCAGACCCACACACCCTCATTCCAAGGTCTTTCACAACCTCCCTAGACACGAACGCCAGGCCTCGGAGGGCCTTCAGATCTGGGCTGGAAGTATGTGTTCTGCTTTGATGAGGCCGTGCTGTTTCCTTGGTGCTTTGAAGTTTACTTATTGTCATTAAGTTGTATTAATTATTTTGGAAGCTCATACTTTTGCTCACAACTTGCGATGCCTGGAGGACGTGCCATCAGCATGGGCTTGAGTGATTCGAAGAAGTGGACCCCTGCTAATTGGAAGCAGAGCCCAGCCTTCGATTTATTATGGACCTACTTGCTCCAGTTTAGAGCTAATTTTATCTTCCGCTTGAAGCTGGGATTCAAAACCTCCACGCAACTTGACATGGGATGATGATCCGAGGAGACTGTTTCGTAATTTGAAACAAGACCTTGCACCTTTCGCAAGGGCCAGTATTTCCAGATGAGGACACAGTGGAAGCCGTGGGGCTAGTGGACTGTTGCAGGACCCCCGCATCCCTGAGCTGCCAGCCCTCCAGGGGACATCTCCACAGCTGGTCAGCTGATCAATCAAGGTCTTCCTTTAGCTGAGAGCCCGCAGGGCTGGGGAGGAGGTGATAACCAAGCTCTTGGGGGGCCCAGAGTGGCGGACCTGGGCTTTCTCCACCATCTTCCATGCTTGGAACTGTCCCAGCTTTCCTGCTGTCTCTTCTCATGCTCTGTCTTTGCCCAGATCGACGGTGACTTGTCCCCAACCAGGCAAGACCTGTGCTTCCCTTGTGTACCCACAGAGCCAGCTTATGTGACGGAGCTTTTCCTCTGACTGGAGTGTGTGTGTGTTTTCCTTTGGTCTTGGCTTTTCTGAAGTCCGCAGCAAGCTTCACCAGACATTGTCCTGACCCCTGTCTTCTCTGCGTCCCCTGCTGCGTCTCCTGGGCTCGTTCCTTCCTGTCTGAGGTTTTGTTGTGGTTCTGCTGGCAGGTCTTCTGAAGCCTTATGAGAGTATTTTTATTATGACCCAAAATAGGCCTTTCAATGATTGTGTTTCTGCACACTCTTCCCACTCTGTACTCTTTTTCAGAGTATTTTTTTCTCTTTCATCCCACTAGGTCTCTGTCATCTTTTAAAAGGGATGTGTACATGACCTGTTAATTCCTGTGCTTCAGGACGGTGAATGTTTTGTTTCCTTGACTCTACAGCTTGCTCTGCACTACAGGTTTTAATAACCTCTGAGGGAGGATTCAGCATCCATAGCCTCTACTTTCACCCAGAGCATCCAGTATAGAATTTCCCAGACACTCAGAGGCAGAAAAACAATGTAACAGAGACAAATATGAACAGATATTAAATTTAAGAGTATGATTTGAAAGTAATTATGATTAATTTGTATAAAAATGTAACAATATGTATACTGTCAGAGAAGAACTGAAATCATTTATAAAAATTCAGTAGAAGTACTAGAAATGAAAAAGGTATTGTCTGAAACCAGCTGCCTGGAATACGGCTCTCAAAGTTGATCCAACAGGACTTCTGGTCAAGATGGAGGTGGAGTAATGGCAGTACGATGTCTCCTGCGGACTCACTTAAAAAGTTGAGAATATAGGCAAAAACCACCTGCTCAGTGTAGCTAGAACAGGGAGGAGCACCCCAACGATTGAAAGGAGACTGCAGGAAGCCTAGAAATCCCCGGAAACACATTGGAAGCAGAGGTAAATAGCAGCCCAGGAAGCAGCCCCAGGCAGACTGAGTGTGGCCCTGAGCTGCCAGGATCCACAGACAGAAGAAATCCCTTAGTCTGGAGCCTCAGACGGAGGTAAGCGTGGATGTAGGAGAAGAGAGAATTGACAGCAGCTGTGAGCCCGGCCTCAGAAAAATGAGCCTGCGGGTAGTGCATAGTACAAACACAACATGAGCTCCCCTGGGAAAGGCCTCCGGGAGCCCAGAGCAGAAGCAGTGCTCGGCAGCCATAACGGCAATGACGTAAACAAGAGCCATTAAAAAAAAAATAGCATGAGAATAAACGTTTCAGAGTAAAAGAAATCTCAGAAGAGCACATCAGGGCTCTTGGGGCCAATCTTTTGGGTGTTTTGTTTTGTTTTGTTTTGTTTGTTTTTTTGAGACAGGGTCTCACTCCATAGCCCAGGCTGGTCCTGAGCTCACTGGTGTAGCCCAGGCAGGCCTTGGACTCAGGACAATCTGCCTGCCTCAGCCTCCTGAGTGCTGGATTACAGACGTGTACCACCATGTTTAGCTTTATGTGGTGCTAGGGAATCGAACTCAGGGCCTTGCACTTACAAGGAGAGCACTTTAACTTCTGTGCCATTCCTCCAGCCCCATTTTGGGGTCACTCTTAAACAATACCTAGACAGAAACTGGCACAAGAGACTGTTGCAGAGAGGAGAGAAAGGCCACTGACCCATGGAATGGCTCAGGTGGTAGTGGGAGTACCTCCTAGTGTGGAAAGCCCCACCCTTGGGGGAGGGAAGCCAGGACAGGTGGGAGAACTTTGTAGCGGGGAGTGGGGGTGAACAAGACAGCCCAGAGGCCATCAGGCTGTTAGGTCCTCCCTCACTGCCTGCTCCCAGCCCAAAACTCAGAGGAGTTTCGGTTTCCATGCACACACCGTCATAGCCTTTCAAAGAAACCTCTCGGCTGGGCCTTTCAAATGAAGTCCCTCAACAACAGAAACATGGGAAGACAAGAAGGCATCAGGACACACACAGGAATGCCTGAGACCCCAGAAACTAATGTCATGGGCCCTGAAACAGTGGAACTCATGGGGAAGGGAGTCAGAAAGCAAATAAATGGGTTAACAGTTCAAACAAGATATCCTCAAAGAAGTGCAGGCAATGATCAGTGAGCTTAAAGAGGAACTTAAATAGTGGTCCTCATGGATACGAGGCTCACTGAGCCTATAGAAACCACCAATAAAAAGTTAGCTGAGGTAAACATGGAAATGCAAGATATGAAGGAACATTTTGATAGAGAAGAAGTGGAAAGAGGCGAAGCTCAGCCCAGCCTGCATGTAAGACACCAACGTGCAGCGGGTTGGACCCAGGCTGCAGGCCGGGAGCGGTGTTCCCTGGCCAGGACGAGGGGAGCAGGGCAGCTGGACTGGGGAAAGCAGGTGCGCTGCCGGGAGTAGAAGTCCAGTGGGAAGACACCCAGGTTCCAGGTCTGATGGGGACCCCAGGGCCGACCAGCTCCGGGCCAAGCTTTGGCAGAGAGGCATGAGAAGGAGCTGGAGCAGAGCCGTACCACACAGAGACCCTCCTGGACACCACAGATATGAGAAGGGTTTCATGTCACCGTGACCCGGGACGCAGGCCTGGGCACAGCAAGCTGACCACACGCAGCTTGGGGCGGAGGGGCAGGTGGGAAAGCATGCAGTTTGAAGGGTGCTGGATGCCCCTGTTGACCTCACCTGCACCTCCCCTTCTCTCCTATGAGGAAAGGTTTTGTGGCCAGTGGGCCACATGAGTCCACCCCACCTATTTGTCCTACACAGGCTGCTCCCAGGAGCAATGGAGACCAGGCCCTCAGTGCATGGGGTGGGTAGAATGCTGGTTCTGAGGCTGGATCCAGCAGTGTGAGGTCAGAGTGGCTGAGGGCAACCTTAGGCCAAGGGAGGCGTGGGGTCTTCATGTGGAGCTCTGATGGGTCCTGGGTACCTCCAAGTACCATCCCATTCTGCCTAATGGGAGAGGACAGGTGGGCTGACGCCATGTCCCCAGATGCACGAGTGGGACATGCCTGTGTGGGCCTGGCCTGGGGGAGGCACAGGTTGTGGGGTAGAGCTGGAGGGGCACATTCACACACACACACACACACACACACACACACACACACACACACACTCTCACACACATGCATACCCATTCATGTGCTTGTAGCCCAGATGGCATAACCAGAGGCCCTGACTGAGAGTCTGTGATGGGCAAGGTCATCCAGATAAGCTGTGGTCCAGAGGGTGCAGCGGGCATGTGACCGGGTTTCGGCAAGTAGCACGTGCCGTGGTTCAGCCTGGTGCCCTTGGCTTAGGCCATTGGCAGATGCAAACAAACGTGGAGCTTTCTCAGGAAGCACCTCAGCCACCTCCAGCGTCTGGACACAGTAGCAGGCTGCCTGCCTGGGCTCCTGGCCGTGGGAAGGGGCGGCAAGGGACTGTTATGCCAGGACGTGCCGTTTGAGACAGAGTGTTCCCCGGGACAAGTGGCTCACCAGGAGGGCACCATCTATGGGGCTGCTCTGTCCTTGTCTCTTTCTGTGTGTGTCTCCCTCCCCCAGACTTGCCCTGCAATCTTAGCAGGGGTATGGGGCACATGTCCCCTGGCAAGGCTGGGAGACGCTGGGCCCCCAGGGCTGTGAAGAGGGTGGGGACCAGGGGGCTCACAGGAAGGCGGGACCAGGACCCCTCGGTTCCCTGAGGTGCTCTGGCACTCCAGCGCACACGGTTGCTCACAGCAGAACTAATCATTACAGCCCAAGAATGCAAAGTGTCTCCCATCCACTGGTAGGTGGCAGCCAGTCCTCAAAGGAGACGGCTGGTGTGCCACGATGTGGATGGACCTCAGAGCATCACACGGGGAGCAGCAAGCACAAATGCCCCAAGCTGGTGCCTCTGTCTGCTGGACGTGTCCCCAGGACGGAAACATGCACACAGAAATCCAGGCGTGGGGCCGGGCTGCTAGGGAGGAAGGCTCAGATGATGGAGATGCTGTAAACACAGCCAGATGGTGGCGAGCAGCATGGAAATACCCAGACCATTGGTACTCACACCGTGGTACATGGTGCACAATGCGAATTATTGCACATAAAACTATTATTTCTTTTTTAAAATAAGAAGGAATGGTGGTGCACACTCATAATTGTAGACCCTAGGAGGCTGAGGCAGGAAGATCTCAAGCTTGAGCCCAGCCTGGGCATCTTAGTAACTTAGCAAGACCCTGTCTCAAAATAATAAAAAGGGGCTGCAAAGGTAATGCAGTGCAAGGGGCCCGGGTTCAAGCCCCAGTACTACAATAAGTGAGTAAGTAAATAAATAAATAAATTCTCCAGTGAAGACCGGAGACTAAAGATCAGCAGGTGAAGACTGGCACAAGCCGAGACTGGAGCGAATCTGCGATGAAGATCTGTGGTGTGTAGCAGTCAGCCTCTGTAGACAATTGTGAAGGCGCGAGGTTTCCCAGAGGAAGAACCTAGAACAATCTTTCTTCTTCCTTCCTTTTATACAGTTCCGAGTTCCAGGTGGCCCTCCCACATCCGGGTGGGTGCTCTTCCTTCATTTGCAGGCCCACACGTCACTCACACTCTAATCCAGGCGGGTTCTCAATTCCCAATCTAGGCCTCGGTTCCCAAACCCTAATCCAGGTGTGGCTCCTGGTTGCCTCAGGTTCACATAATCTCTCCAGCAGTCACAACCTAGTACTCTGAAACCACAAGACAAATTAAATCTCTTCGCCTTTTCACTAGTGGATACTGGATATTCTATCGCTGCAGGGAAAGATGGCCAGTATAACTGGGATAGTTTTCCTGCATATTGTACTTGAGATTTGTTGAGAATCGTATCTTTGAGTTTATAGTTTTAATTACATTTGGAAATATTCTAGCCATTTTTTCTTCAGATATTTTTATATTCCCACCTCCAAAGACCCCACTAGGCACATCTCCTGCCCTTTCAAGTTCCCACACCTCTCTGACGCCACACTTATTTCTTCAGTCTTTCTATCTCACTGTGCTTCATTTTGGACACATTTGTTAATACTCCTTCAAGGTCAGAAGTCTTATTTTCCACCCTATTTTCTCGGCTGCTACTCAACATCAGTTCTCATCTCTGATACTGTAGCTCTCACCCCTGGAAGTCCAGCTCAAGTCTTTAAAATCTCCCGCATTTCTGCTCACCTTGTTAGACTTGAAGGATGCAGTAAGATTGTATGGTGTTGATGTCATTGTCTACCATATCTGTGTCACTCCGGAGAGTTTTCAGTCTTTCTCCTTGTAAGTCACATTTGCCTACGTCTTTGCAGTTTGTCGGTTTTCACTGGACACCAGGTGCTCTGGACTTTTCTTGGTTTGGTGCTGGACATTTTTCTGCTTCTATAGGTATGTTTGTCCTGGGGAGCAGTAATGTGGGAGTCACTCAGTTCTTTCTGGTCTGGTTTTGAAACTCTCTGAGGTAGAGTCAGGCAGAATTTAGTCTAGTGATCTTTTTGCATGACTGCTGTTAGGGGTTGAATTTTGGTCCCCTCACAAGACAGTGACACCCTACTCCCCAGAACCTGTGACTGTGGCATCATTTGGAAATGGGTCTTTGTAGGCAATGATGTTGAGGTGGCCCTGGTTCCAGGATGGCAGTGTGCCTGTCAGAAACAGGGAAAACTGCATACAGACTACATAACGGGCCTTCCTGTGACCATGCAGCTGATGTCAGGGAGCTGCTTCAATAAGACAAGGAATTACAAAACTCCCAGAACTGGGATGCCTGTGACAGATTACCTCAAACTCCTAACGGAGTCAGCCTGCCACACTTAGCCTTGGGCTTCTACTCTGGAGTCCTGAGGTGATTTATTTCACATTTTATTTAACCTGCCTGGCCTGTGGTAGTTTTTATGGCAGCTGTCCCAAACCAGTGCCCCTGTGGAGTCAGGTGCGCTGGGCCTGAGATCTGCAGCAGACCCTCACCGGCCATCCTGCAGCCCCGGATGGGAGGTCTACTTCACGGCTGAGCAGCCGTCAGACACTCCAGCTCTCCCGCGAGCAGGCCGCCATCTTACACTATCCCTCTCCTCGGATTTGTAAGCCTTCTGGATAGATCCTTTGGTTATAATCTCTCTAAATTCTACCTTTTGAAAGAACCCAACCAATACGGCTCCAAGGCAGGAACGGCATGGAGGGTTCTCAGTGTCCCAGAAGCAGAGCACAGGGGAGGCATCAGAGAGCGTGGGGGGGCACACCTCCACGGCCACCCGGAACAGTCGGCACTGATCTGCTAGGCAGCGCCCTTGCCAATCGAGTTGTCGTTTTGGCTTAACCATCCCAAGGCGCAAGTCACTTGAGTGTCAACTGTAGAAAATGTAGGCCAAGACAGGCTGACAGGCTGAGATCGGCAGAAGACTTGCAAATTCAAGCCAGCCTGGGCAGCTTAGCAACTTAGTAAGACATTGTCTCAAAATCCAAAATAAACAAGGGCTGGGAATTTAGTTCTATATGAAGGCCCTGGGCTTGATTGGCAGTACCACAAAAACAAATAAAGACGTATGCCATAACCTTAAAAAACCCACTAATAACAAGCCAGATATAGCTAATAAGTCAACCAAAGAGGTACCATAGTTCATAAATAATTACCCTGAGTCCAAGAGCAGTAAGAAAGAATGGTGAGCAGATAGGAAGGTAGGAAACAGTGGGACAGAAGAATGGATGATGTGTCATCAGCCTCTTCACCTGTCAGAGGTATGAATGCCCGAATTAAAGGACAATGCTGTCGGGCTGAGTGTACACACTGCTGATAAGAACCCCTTCGTTGTAAGTGCGTAGATGGCACAAGGCCAAAGATTGCAGGAGAGGAAACCTCCAGCACCAGTCCCAGGCCAGCAGGAGTGGCAACGTTCATGTCAGTCAAGGAGATTTCACAGCCAAAAATACGGCTGAGGGGGGAAAACGACACTTCGTAAGCACCACAGGCAAGTCCGCCAAGGGGTAGTCCAGTCCCGAGCCTCCTGACAGTGGGGGGCTGGTCCCCAAGAAGCAGGGCTGACAGAGGACGCTGCTCTGCCTTCTCCTTGACCAGACAGCATGGGCGTACCTGGCAGACGAGCGGGACCGGGCTGGCCGTTGCGGCCGATGGACCTCCAGAACCCCACTCATTCACCCGTGGCAGAGCCTACTGGGACCACCCAGGACCCCATCCACCCACTCACCTGCAGCACAGCTCGCTGGAAGTCCCAGGACCCCCCGCACCCACCCGTTGCTGAGCCCTCTGGGACCCCGCAGCGTCCAACATAGGCTTTAGGGATTCTTCTAGAATCTTAGACCAAAGTGCCCAACTGACACAAATCCTTCTGACCTGTGACCTTTCTAAGATTCCATCTGGGTCACGCAGGCGAAATCGATCCCCTGGAATCGTCTGTGAGCACGAGTTCAGCTGCTTGTTCTGAAAGGTGACACCTGCACTCACCCATAGAGTATCTGCCAGACGCAGGCAGCAGCAGTCAACACCCCCGCCTCCCCCACCCCCCTACCCCCATACACACACGCGGTGCTCAGGCTTCTGGGAGCTTCCTGGGGAGAGGGCGCTGGAGGGGCAGAGAGCAACCCCAGGAGGACGGAGGCTGCTTGATGAGCAGACAGGCAACCCCACTGGGGTCCCACGAGGGGCCCGGGGGTGAGGGCACCCCAGAGAAAGACTCTAGGCTGGGTGGGGCATGCCCGCAGTGTGGAGACGACAGAGGGACAGTGGCAGGGCGACTCGGGTCTGGCGAGGGGTGCTGCGGTGGAAGGGTGAGGGGCAGTCCTGCCCGGTGGAGCTGGGATCCTGGGCTGGGGGCAGGGCGGGGGCACCTTTTCCCCACATGGTGGCAAGTTGTTGGGGTGCAGGTGGCAGTGGAGCCTGGGAGGAGGTGCTGTGGCGCCGCAGGAGTGTCTGGCTCCCACACAGCTGCGGGTGTGGTGGAGTGGCCGGTGCGCGGAGGGCGGAGCCGGGGCGCTGGTGCGGAATGAGTGGGAGGAAGTGGGTGCCCCTGGCTGGACAGGCAGGCCAGGGCGCCGGGTGTGGACGTGGAGTGCTGGGCAGGGCCCAGGTGAGGCCTCTTGCCTGAGGCGGTGTGGGTGCTCTGGCTGCAGGAGGGTACAGGGTGCCTCATCCACACCTGCTAGACCCAGGAGGCCCCCGTGGGGCAGGTCGCTGGGAGCCGCACAGAGCAGAGCCGCCTCCACAGCACACAGGTGGCATGTGCAGCTCCTGCCTGCAAATTCCGGCTGGGAAGGAGGCCACACGTGGTGCCAGGGCCGGGCCTGAGGAGTGCGAGTGGCCGGAGTGTCGCAGCCCAAGAAAAACGGAGGCCTACACGTCAGGGGGCGGTGGCAGCCCCGGGAGCCAGGACTGCTGCGCGGCTCTTGGCACCCAGCCCAGGCACCTGCACATCGTGCCTGCGTGGGACCTGGAAGCACTGTGCACACATGGGCCTCCGTAGGCTGGTGCTGCCCAGTGTGAGCTGCCTCCGTGGGCCCTGGTGTGTGCCTTTCCCTTGGCCCCAGGATTCCCAAATTTGTAAGAAGGCTCCAAGTCACAGGGGCAGGAAAGGCCCAGCCAGGCTGTCCTGGGACATCAGAACTAGTGTCCCCCCAGCCCCACCAGTGTCCAGGGAGAGGCAGCTAGTCTCTTTACAGCCCGGTGCGTCCCACTGGGAGAAGGGATGGGCTGGTGAGGGAGAGGGTCACCAGACAGAGGCTTAGTGCCTGTCGGCCCCGAGCATCTAGTGTCATGAAACCGGGGTCCCCTCTGCTCCAGGCTGGCCTCACCTACTCCTGGGGCCTCACCTCTGTTTCTAGGACCACTAGTGTCTTCCAGCCAAGGCTGATGTCACCATGGCCCCCAACCTAAGAGTGCAACTGAACAGGGGCCTCGGAGTGAGTGTGGCACCTCAAAGGGCCTCCTGGTGTCATCTGCGGAGGAGCTCATCCACAGAGGGGAACTGCCCTCAGGGAAGCCTACAGGCTGGGCTCCACAAGCCCTGCCCACCCATGAGCACCCATCATGAGGGCCATGACTCACTCACGACCCCAGGGCCCCAGGGAGGCAGGCTGGCTACAGAGGGGACACAGGGAAGGGCACAGAGCCTGCCACTCCCTGCGGCTCCTTGGTTCCCCCTCACACGGGTGGCCAGTCTGGCATCAAGGGCAGGATGACACCTATGAGCCTGCTTAGTCACACGGGCTTCCTGCCTGTCCCACTGCCAGTGGCACCTTCTCTATCCTTACTTTCCATCTTTTGGCTGGAGAAAGCTATAATTATACCCATTACCAGGATGAAAAGGTAAGGACCCCACCCAGCGTCTTGCAGCTAATCAGTCCCAGGCCAGGGAACCGCCTAGATGCCCATGGGGCACCAAGTCACTGACAGAGGCGCAGATGTGAGGACCTCGCAGACCCAGGGTCCCAGACGTGGGCCGTACGTGCAGCCACATCCAGGAGGATGCTGAGGAAAGCAGCCTGGTTATCTCCCCCTCCCTTCCCTGAAGTCCAGGCTGGAGGACAGGTGACCCCACCTGAGCCCCACCTGGTAGCCAGTGGGACAGACAGCTAGGACAGCCCCCATCCCTGGCCAGGTGCTATCCCAACATCAACTCAATGTTCTCACTGAATGTCACATTTATTTATATTTTTGATACTGGAAATTGAGCTCAGGGACAGCACACTGTCCTGAGCTACTGAGCTACACCCTCAGCCTTTTTGTTTGTTTGTTTGGTTTTTTGGTTTTTTGGTTTTTTGGTTTTGATACAGGGTCTTGCTAAGTCTCTAAGATGCTCAGGCTGGGCTAAAACTTGCAATCCTCCTGTTTCAGCCTCCCAGAGTTTGGAAATTACAGGCCTGAGCCACTGAGGTGGAGGGTACTGTCCCGGCACAGAGTCCACACCGGCCTGGCCTGGTGTAGCCGAGTGGTCCCAGACCCCCCTCCTCACCTCCTCCTCCAGGTCCCTGGGCTCGCCTGTCCTTCTCCCCTCAAGTGCCCCTCCCACCCCCTGACCACGACGGAGGCCACCAAGGCCAGGTGTCCCCAGGATCCACCCTTCCCGGCAGAGGCCCCAGTGCTCCTGGGTCTCGGGATCTCAAGATGGCTTGGGCAGAGTGGATGTAGTCCCACCCGAGTCCTGGGCAGCCAGCGCTCCTGGACATCCCCATCGCAGCCCCGCGTGGCCCCAGAGTGCGCTGCGAGCCACGGCCGCGGGGGGCGCTGCGGGTGCCGCCCTTAAAGCCGGGCGCGGGGCGGGCGCGCGCGCTCAGACGGAGCCGGAGCGCCGTTCGCTGTTGCCCGTCGCCGGCTGCGCTGCCCCGCCGGCCCGGAACCCGGCGCCCGGCCCCGCGGCGCCGCAAAGCCAGGCCCGACCCGATCTGCGCCGAGCGCCCGCGCGGCGGGAGTCCCGAACCGCCCCGGCTCCGGCCCGGCTCCGGCCCGGCTCCAGCGGCGGCGGCATGGGGACGCTCCAGTCCAAGCGCGGCGAGGCGCGGGCCGGGCGGGTCCCGCGGGCGCCGCCCCTGTCCTGGTCTGCGGGCCGCGCCGCCGCCGCCGCCGCTGGCAAGCGACGAGGGAGCCCCGAGGGTGAGCGCGGCCCGGGCGGGACCGGTGGGCGACTCGGCCTCGGTGGGGCACCTCGGGTGGGCGGGCCAGCCGGCTGGTGGGAAGCGAGCCCTCGAGTCTGGAGGGGACAGATTCGGCCCGCCCTCCCCGCCGGGAGAGCCCCTCCTGGTGGGCCTGGTGGGCCCGTGGCCCCTGGGGCTCACGCGTGTCCTTCCCCCCCGGTACGGCGCTTCCGGTGTGGCTTGCCGGCCACAGGGGACACCTTCGCGGTGACCACGCTCGCCAGCGGTCGCAAAGGTGCAGAAGAGACCGAGCAGCGGGTGGGTGGCCTGGAGCGTCGCCAGCGGGATCCGCAGGTAGGCTGGGCAGCAGGACGTGGTGCCGCCGGGTGCCTGGCTGCAGCAGAGGCGGTTGGCAGGTCCCCCTCGTGAACCGGGAAAGCCAGCTTCTCCGCCCGGAAGGATGGAGCGGTTGGCGTCAGGCGGGTGGGGCGGGGTGGCCCCCTTTTGGGCTGCAGCAGCTGGGGAAGAGGGCGTGGGGACAGGCCCGCGGGGGTCCTGCGGAGCTGGGCCTCGGTAACCCCTGAGGCGTTGGGGGCCTGCAGTGTCCACTGGTGGTGAGCTCAGGCCTTGTGTGACAGAGACGGCTGGACTTAGCAGCCAGCCCTGCCTTCCTCCTGCGGGGTGACCACTGGCCTGCGGGATGGAGGTTGCACTGGAAAGCTGTGGCCACAGGAGCTGCTGGGAGTCACGGGTTCCACTCAGGATCCTGGTGTCCCCAAGCGGGAATTGGAGGCCCTCTGTCTGGGGAGGAGGACTGCCCAGGCCCAGACCCCCCAGGGTAAAGCAGACCTGCCTATGTGGGCTGGCTGTCCCCAGTGGGCACGAGATTGTTCAGTGCTCAGAGGAGCTGGGCCCTCCCTACAGCTGCTCCGCCGCCTCCTTTCGGGAGGGCTACTCTTCTGCCGGTAGGTCAGCCAAACAACCTAGAGCGTGTTTGTTTATGAGCACTTGGTGGCCCTCCCTCCTGGAAGAGCGCAGGGGCTCTCGGAAGTGACTGTGACGGATTCAGCCTCAGACGCGGTATTCGTGAAGGTGGGAGGTGCGCACAGGGTCCCTGTGGGGTGGCGTGTGGGAGCATGGGCTGGTCAGGTGGCCCCACACGTGCCCCCACACGTGCCCCCAAACGTGGCCTGGCTCTCGCTGCCAGTTGTGCTTGGCCAAGGGAATGTTGGTGGCCACTATGCAAGCTTGCTTCTTGGACGTGGCCGCCATGTACAGTCCTGCAGTCTCAGGACTCTGAGGCGAGAAGATCGCAAGTTCTAGCCCAGCTTTAGCAGTGTAATGACTTACTGAAACTCCTGTCCGAAAGTAAAAAGTCAAAAGGGGCTGTGTGAAGGCCCTGGGCTCGATCCCCAGAGACCCCTCCCCTCAAAGGTAGAAGGCAAGCTGGCATCCACCGTGCGGAGAAGGGCATGGGCTGTCCCACGTGCCCTGGGTGTCTGGTCTAAGTGCCCGGCCCTGAGGATCTCTGACTGAGGGCAGGGGGCAGTGAGGCACTGACCCCACGCTGAGTGTACCTTGGGAGTATGGGGTATAGGACCTGGTAAATAGAAGTACTCCCTGGCAGCTGCGGGATTGTTAGTTAGGCCCCAGCATATACATCTGGTGGTATTTTTCAGAGTGGTGAGGGGTCTGGCCTGCGTTGTTACTTCCAATTCACCCTCATCTCATAAAAAAAAAAAAAGGTCTTTTTTTAAGGTAGAAAGGATGAAATCTGAGACTGAAGGCCTGAGGTCTAGGTTAAATACCCTCCAGGCCGCACCGTCGCGCTACTTTCCCGGTTCTTCCGCACTTGCTGTGGGTCTGCGAGCACGGCCAGGCTGCACCCGAGCTGAGACCCCATCCTTGCTCCACGGACTGGGCAGCCATCTGGGTGGCTCTTGCCCTCAGCCTCTGCCCAGCCGTGCTCAGCCAAGGCTATCAGATGCGGGATCTCTGTCCCTCCACGTTCACCTGGTGCCCAGACCTCTGTCCATCGTCCATGTCCTCCCACTGGTGTTCCTGGGAAGGCCAGTCCTGCTCACACGGTGCCCTGGGCATCGGCATGGGTACTTGCCTCTTCTCTGAAGCTGCCTCCTGATTCCGTGCAGGGTGACTGTGGCACCGTTCTGCCCTGAAAATTGCTACGCACCACTCGGTGTGTGTTTGGCATTGACTCAGTCGCTCTCTCCTGGCCGGCAGAGCTTCCGGGACGTACTTGCTTCTACGTCTGTACTGAGCCACGTGGGTTCTCGCATCTGTGCACGCGTGTCTCTGGTGACAGCTCCTTCTCCTGAGGGCCTCGCTGTGGCCGCTCTGGGCAGCTCCGTCGTGGCCTGGCCTTGAAGCCTTGAGTGCCCTGGAAAACTGGGTGGTAGCTGCTTGGAGGAGCTGGCGAGGGCCAGATGTCAGGAGACGCTGAGGATGTGGGTGCTGGGGCTCCAGCAGGGGTGGGGTGCTACCTCTGGAGGCACCTGGCAGTGGTTTTCCTAAGAGTGACTAACCATATAAGCACAGTGGTGATTCCCTTGTGACCACCCCACCTTGCTGGACGGTCCAGTTTTCCAGCACGCCCTAAGACTAGTGGGAAACTCGTCAGGCAGTGGGGTCGCTGTCACCCTCTGTGATTTTTGTTGTGAATTAAATAGTTTTTCACTATGCAAGACCAAGAAACTGCTTGGCTAGCTCCAGCACCCTGGTGGTGTTTTCACTGTGGCTGTGAGGGACCCACCTGTGTGTCTGTTGAGAAGACTGTGAGTGGCTATGGCTGTAGGGACCCGGCATGAAGGAAGGGCATGGTGGCAGGCCCACAGGGGTTCTCTGGCGAGCCTGTCTCGGGCAAATCCCAGCTAAGGAAATCCACACCCAGCTCCACCCTCACCTGAATGGCTCTGAGTGCTGGCACCTCACCCTCCGTCGCCCTCCACTGCAGAGCTCGGAGACTCACACAGGCAGTTGGGAGGTCACCTTCGGCCTCTTGCAGATGTGCTTCAGGAACCCCTGGCTTTAGCTACAACCAGCGCAGAGGGCCAAGGGAGAAACGGATGCATCCCGGGCAGGAGACGAGAATGCATGGGTGGCTCTCTCTGCCCCCAGGTCCAAGGCCCCCAGCAAGAGCGTCACTGCCCGGGGACTTCCCGTGGGTGGGGATGCTCCAGCCACAGTCAGCCCTAGTCCGGGTTCAGGCTCCCCGTGTGTCCAGGGGAGACAGCAGCCTCGGGAGCATGACCGTGGGCAGCGTGTGAGTGGGGCCCCGACAGCAGGGCATCGCCTGGCCGCTTGCGTCCTCGGTGTGCTCTCGGTGCCTGGTCTTTGGGAAGCTGCCTGGGAGAGCCCAGGGTTCAAATACTAGGCTGGGGGCTCTGGGGGTCCGTGAGGTCATGGTGTCAGTGTCTGGGGAGCCCCTTCAAGCTGCGATGGGCTGAGCTATGTAGGTAAAGCCTCTGAAGGGGGAGGAGGGCCAGCCGGAGCACCACCCAGGAGGGCTGGTGACAGTGACTTAAGAGTCCTGGCCTGGCCTGAGACAGAGGGTGACTCTGTCTGCAGGAGCAGGGTGGGAGAGGCTGTGGCTTTGCACTGTGATGTGGAGGGTACCAGGTCTCTGGGCATGCAGCTGATATGTCTAGAGCCCAAGGGGATAAGGCCACAAGTTGTGACCAGGCAGGCAGTGGGCATGTCATTCTTGCCCCTTGTGGGCACTGAGGGGGTCCTGGAGCTGCTGTGGAGCTGAGCCATGGCTGGCAGCCACAGCTTGGGTCAGGGAGCAGGGAGCAGATCTGTGGCATCTGGGATGTGGCTTAAGGCTGGCCGGGGGCAGCGGCCATTAGAGGAGTCAAGGGGATGCATATTCCCAGGGAGTCCCCCAGGAGGCAACGGGGAAGGCTCCCTGCTGGGACCCAGGAGGGGCATGTGGAATTTGCATGGCGTGCACCTTGGTGGTCGGACAGCACAATTTCAGGGGCTGGAGGCAGCTGGGGTGGAGACTGTGGAGACCAGGGGCACACCCGCCCTGGGGCACTCTGCAGCCAGGTTCCAGGGACAGAGCTGGGGGGAGATCCCATGGGCTGCACCCCGTATAGGCTGCTGCTGTGTGTGCCAGGCCCCTGCCAGCTGCTGCCGCCTCCGGTGCTACATGAGATGGAACACTGCTTCTGGCTTCTTAGAGATAGAAGAGGGGCTGATGTCACCCTGCGGCCACCGTGGGAAGCAGGGCTACCTCTGCGAGCCACAGCCTTCCTCCTCCATTACTCGTGGCCGGATGCTCCGGGTACTGAGAAGTTTGACTTCCATCGTGGGCTGAAGAGCCCGTGCTTTGTGCCTTTCTCATAAAAACCCTTCCTTGCTGGCCGCTGTCAGCTGCATGCGGCGTGGTGGCTCTCTGGCCACGTGGAGGATGTGGTGACGTGGACATCGTGGGTGGTGGTGGGGCCCTGAGGTGCTGAACGCCAGCTGAGTCATCAGTACTGGCCAGCAGTCCTTTGTGGCTTGGGCTTGGTGAGGAACGCAGGGTCCGAGGTGAGCCAGAGGCCTGGAGGCTGGGTGCCAAGAGGGCTGGGGTGGAGGGCATGACACTGCTGTGCTGCATGGTGAGGCCCACCTGCGCTGCAGGACTGTGGGGCCACTGCTGACTCCCTGTGGGAAAGAAGGCCAGGGGCAGACGAGGCAGGTCCAGCTGGGCAGGTGCAGTCTGCCTCTGGAGTCTGGAGCTGTCCAACAGGCTCCAGAACGCGAGGAAGCCTCTGTGGAGTGGACTCTGCCCGGCCCTTTCCGACCCCAGGTGGACGCTATGTCAAAGAGCCCCCCTGGTTTGTGAGGACAGGCCTGTGTCACCCCAGGAAGCCTGCCTGAGGCAGCGCATGGGCTGGTGTGAAGCTGCTGCTAGAGCCGAGCCCCCAGGCCCCTGTTCCACTGAGGGGCAGAGGCTGTGGTCACAGGGTAGCTGCCAAGGCCGTCCTCCAAGGCCTTCCCAGAGTGTCCCCGATCGGTGCCCGCCGTGCACTGGGAGGGACTGTTTGCTTGTGGAGCTTGTGAGCACGTAGCTGCCCAGCACATGGTGCTGTTGGCCACACACCCGACACCCTCCAGCCTGTCCCAGCCCTTGAGACAGATTTTAGCTGGACACCACGGGATAATGAGGACAGCCACGTGGCCACTCACACCCCAAAGGTTTCAGCAGGGTCAGTATTTTCTTATTTGTCCTTCCATCCCTGGCTTCTTCCCTGGTGGACACACCATTCTGCAGATGGGTGAGTCCTGAGCTGAGTGCCCTCCCTCCCGAGTGCTACTGAGACCTTCTAGCCCCAACCCTAGCCATGGTGCAGATGGCCAGCCGTTCCAATGTCAGTGCTGTCCGTGGAGGGGGGCCGGGTGCTTCTGAAGCCACAGAAGAGCAGAAAGCCAGCATGGAGGGAACGTGTCGGACACCTGTTCCTGAGTCTGAGCCGTGCTGGGTGAGGAGCTGAAAGCCCCCATGGTGGGAAGGCAGGGGGTGCACCCCCTCCTGCACACACTGGGCCCCTTGGTTTGTCCTGGGACTGCCAAGCCATCAACAGGTACCCCACCCCATGAGACCAGACAGGGGCCACAGCAGCTGCCGACTTGCAAGGGAGCACAGAGCTCTGGGGTGGCGGCAGACCCCACTGAGGGCAGCTCCAGGCAGGGTCTGGCTTCTGGGTGCCACCAGGGAAACTAGGGTGACTGAGAGTCCTTTGCAGGCCCCACTGTGCCTCACTCCAGCACCTTGGTGCTAGGATGAGCCGAAACCTGGCCTGGAGTGACGGGGGAGCAGCATCAAGCCCCACACAAGGCTGCCTCATGTGCTCCATGGTGACCAGTTGGTCACCGGCATTGCAGGAGCGCAACACGGGCCGGGAGGCTTGGGCTGGCTGGGCACTGCTGCCTGGGAGAGGTCACGGTGTGAAGGACAGCGCACCTGTGGCCAGCCTGGTCTCTGCAGGTGGGCTGTGCTCCGAGCTGGGGTGCGCAGCCCTCTGCTTCCCTGTGGCATTTCCTGCCAAGCGGAGCCCGTGGGGTCGGTTCTGTACTGCTCGGCATGCATACCGGAGCCAGCTTGGCAGCCCCAGAGGAGCTCATTTTCCTTTTGTTCTGCAGGATATTCCAAGGAAATTCTAACTAGTTTTGGACTCTCAAATCAGAGAAGCAAAAAGCATGTAATATTTTAACACACCAGACAGAGATTATTTTGATACAACCCTGTGTGTCTTGCTGATCTGGCTGAGGATTGCTGTTCAGGAGTGCATACTTAGACTGGGACCCTAGTGACCGCATTGGTGGCCGCCAGCCTTCCCCAGAGTGACACTGTCCACTTCCAGCACTCTGTCCTGCCCGTAAAGTCTGCCAGAACCACGTGTGTCTGCTGAGAGACAGTCAGAGCCCGTGCAGCCTTTCATCTTTCTGAAATGAAAGGGCTGACCTCTTCCTCACGGGACAGAGCCACAGGAAGCAGCCGTCCAGATGGCACCTCCTCTGCCACTCAGGCCAGGCCCTTAGCCTGAGCAAGTCCCTCACTGAGGTCAGGCACAGGGTGTGAAGAAGCCTTGGCTCCACCCGGGCAGCGACTGCCCCGTCTGCCTGCCTGGCTTCGCCCACCTTAACTGCCTGGGTGCTCCGCTCCTCACGAGGATGTCAGCCTGGGTCCCCGCCACCTGCCTAGTCCTCTTTGGGCAGTGCCCTCATCAGAGAGCAGGGAAGGGGCTCTGGCCATGCCCCACAGCCCCGTGCCCCCAAGTCCCCGCACCCCTGTGTCCCCATCCCTGCATCTCCACGTCCCCGAGGAGACGTCCCCAGGGGCTCCCGATGTTCCTCCACATCCGACCAGGAGACCACTGTCATTAAAGAGGATCCAAGGCATTGCGGGGTGATCAGTGTGCCCCATGTCATGGCACGTTGAGTCCAATCCAGACCAACTGCTAGTGCCTGTCTTTGTCCCCCAGGCCTCTCCACCTGCCTGGTCCCAGTAGTGCATGGGGTGTGAGGAGGATGGCGGGGACAGATGGAAGGGGGACACTGACACAGAGAGGCCTCCTTATACTTACGCCCTCTCTGGGGACTGTCATGCAAAGGCCCCGTGGCAGGACAAGCTGCTTACATAATGGGCAGTGGCAGGTATGTACAGAGGACTGGCAAAACTAGGGAACCCAGAAGGGGGACCCACAATGCACCTGTCCCTCCTGCTGGGTCTTCTGATTGTGGGCATAGCTCTGAGAGTGGACACTGTGGTGAGCACAGCTGGGCAGGTATGGCACAGCTGCTGGACGGCCCTCAACATGGAGGACCGACCTGCCCTGTCCTGCCCTGGCGCTCCGTGATCCCTGTGCAGCCCGTGGGTGATTTAGGTTTTCTCAAAACGTACTTGTCCTCAGGGCCCTGTGTCATGAACTGTCCCCAGGTCCTGCGACTCGCAGCCATGACCGGCTCTGGTCGTCTCAGGAGAGGCCAGTATGGCCGGATGGCATGTCAGCCGCCTCTGGGCAGCCCCGGTGATGGTGCCGGGCTGGCCTGTGTGGGCCCTCCCCGGACCCAGTGCTGCCCAGAAGGGGGGCCCAAGAGCAGAGGGGCTGGGGAGCCGGTCTTGCTCCCGGTGTGACGGTGAGAGACTGTGTGGTGGCCCTGCTTGGTCGTGCCCGTGTTTTGCTGGAGTGATGAGCTCTAGGGAGGGAAAGCCAGCTGGGGGTCCTTCATGCTGGTCCCGGCATGCCTGTGCTTGTCTTGGGGAGGGCGTCGGGCAGAGGTGGCCAGGGTGGGATGTGGCACAGAGAGCACCCTCCGTGCTTTGGAGCTTCGGGGGGGCAGCAGGTGGGCACAGTGGGCTCTGAGTCTCTGTCCACAGCACTGCCTGAGGGGCTCGGGGCCTGGTGGTAAGTCCGGGGTCAGAGGACTGAGTGACTAGGCCAGGGCACCCACTGTTCCTCCGGCTCTCCCCACCCGCCATGGGGGCCCAGTGAGGCACCCATCCCCTTGGATCACACCCTTGGAAACATCAGCTGTGCCGGCTCCCTGCCACTCCATGGTTGAGAGGACCCCCAAGAGGTGCCCCCGAAGCCTCCAGCCACCCAGACTTCACCTTGTGGTGGCCTCCGAAGCTGGCGCCACGCTAAGATCGTATTTACCAGGGACGTGCGTGAGGCACGCTGCATGTGGGCAGCCGCCTCCTCGGGTGTTTAGAGAAGGGGCTGGGTTAGGCCTCTGCCCCTTTAAGGATCCTGTGCCACGCCGCCAAGGCCAGCATAAGGCTCCTTTGATCTCCACAGCCTCCGCCAATGACAACACAGCCCGGCGGAGAGGTTATTAAATTCTAGTGTGCAGGCTGTGTTTCCACACAGAGCCGTGGAGGGTGCTTAAAGAAAAAAAAAGAAAGAAAAAAACGTTTATTGCTTTTTCTGAGTAGCTCTGTCCCCCAGGGGCCTGGGGCTGTAATCAAATACCGCGTCGCCATCCTGGCTGCTGTCTGGTAAGGACGCTGGCATCGTGCACCAGCACACGGTGCCTTCTACGTTAAAGGAAAAAAAATACTTAAAGTTCAGTAGAGTTCTTTTCCAGCTTTGGAATTAATCTTCCTTTGAAATAGGAGACTTAAGGCTTTCAGACCAACGAAAGAAAACAAGGCCGTCCGGCGATTTTCCTGTGGCCGCAATGAGATCGAGGGGCCCGGACCAGGGCTGCGCTGGGGACCGGTGAGATCAGCCCTCTGCTGGCAGGCGCTGAGGGCATGGGTGCCAGAGTTTGGGGGACCCTCGTCTGGGATTTACTTCATCTTTTTTGTCTCCTGTGTGGCCACTCGCCTTGGTCTTCCGTCCTGAGAAACAGTTGTGCTAAAGACAAGAACGTCGACGGGGACAGTTGGTGGCAGGGTGGGCCGTGCGGAGAGCCGTGAGCTGATGGCCAGTCACCAAGGCTCTGGTTGAAAGCAGAGCTTCGGAATTCTGTGGACTGACGCCAGGCAGTGTTCAGCGTGTTTTATGCTCACTCGGTTCTAGGAGCAGAGACGGTATGTGCTTATGTGGGCGCACCTGTCAAATGCATGCAGTCTGCAGGTGCAGGTAGGGGCATGTATCCACATGCTATGAGGCTGCACACATGCGTGTACACACAAGTTTAACATGATGCTAACAGCTGTGCACCTGCCACAGCTGGAGGAAGATGGACCCATAAGGGGACGCAGGGTCCCCCTTGGGCTCTTGGCTCACTTTCCTGTGTTGGCTCACTCAGGTGACACGCATCCCCTGGGTTCTCCTCTCCAAGCTGCTGTCCCTTACTTGGGCTCCCGCACGCTGCCACGTGCCCTGGTTGTCCTCTCTGCATGTGTCTTGCACGGAAGCCCTTACAACTCACTCACCCCTCTCCTGCTGAAACTGCATTGTGGCGCCGCCAGGCGGGGAGTCGGTGGTGTTGTGCCGTTAGATGTCCACTTCCCAGGGTGTGTGTGGTCACTCATCCTGAGGACAGGCATGGACCTCTGGCAACCAGCAAGTTTTGTGAGGGGCAGGGAGGGCTTTGGCCAATAAAGTAGTCTCCAGTTCCCGGGGAGTAAGCAGACCGCTGGTTCCTCCCGCCTCTTTTCATACTGAAATGGTAGGGATGAAGGGAAGCTATGACAGGGGTCAGGTGAAGACTGAGGTGGGCATGGTACAGAAAGCCGAGGCCCAGCCTGTCACTGGCACATGAGCTGTGTATGCCTCAGGGGCCCCTTGGACCCACAGCCACAGGTGCTGCAATGTAGAGTTCAGACTCGATCATCACAGATCTGTTTAAAAGGGCCCCGACCCAGGAGTGCCAGTGGGCACAGTCCAGGCAGCCTCTGCCCTAATGCTGCTGGGACACCCCACTGGCTCCATCCCTTCCCGTGCCTCCTGGCCCTACCCTCCTTTTTCAGGACACATGCCCCTCCATGGAAACCACCCGGGGGATGCACCCACAGCCCCTGCTGCACATGTGGCAGAGTCATTGAACCTATAAAACTTTGTTGTCACATCTGAAACTGTTTAGCCACAAATTGAACCATGAACTTCAAAGCCTGCAGTGTTTCCAGACGGCTATTGGAGCCCCTGGACCCAAGGTCCAGGTGCCTGGGATGACGGCCCTCACATGTGGCATGGGGCCACACCACCTGCCATGAAATTGCCCAGTGGTGTCGCTCTGGGGCCCTGGGGCTGAGCCCTGGGGGACAGTGGGGCCTGGGCCTCAGGCCCACATGTCTACTCACAGCCCCTTCTGTGCCTCGCCCCATGCCGCCCCAGCCTGCTCCCCGGAAAGCACCGGTAACCCCACTTCCCTTCTCTCCCACTTTGGAGTCTCCAGGGTCCCGTGAAATCCAGTGCCTTTGCCCAGGGGCCCAGCCCTGCCTCATGGTGACTTTCCAAATTGGAGCTGCCTCAGGGATCCATTGGGATCTGTGTCCAGGACCCTGACAGGCCCAAGGCCTGTGGTACATCCCACACTTGGGGCATGAGAGAGAGGCCTGTGTCCTGCAGATGGTCACAGGTCTCCCAGGTGGTATCAGTTGGCTTAGCAGGAGGACAGCGGGTGGCAGGAGTTGCCCGGTCCTCTACAGCAAGCTTCAGGAGGTTTGTGGACCAGGACCGGGTGTTAGGGGCCCAGCCCTGGGCCTGTTTCCTGCTTCTGTATTCGTTAGCCAGTGAGGTTGGGGCTTGTGTACTACAGACAGAATGTAGGTTGGGCTAAAGGCTTTCTCCAACTCCATGCTGCCTCCAGGGACAGGCTACAGGTCTTAGCTCACAACATGTCTTCCTGGGGCCCCGAGGCTTTGCAGCGTCCCCAGGAACTACAGGGGAGCAGTCAGGGCTGCCCACAGGGTGAGGGCTCTGTGTTCCAGCGCCAGGCGGCTCCTCCCACTATCCAGCAGCCTCGAGGAGCACATTTTGCGTCCTTTCCCTGCATCCTTGGCTGAGATTATGAGAACCATGTGAGCTCTTGTTCTGCAGATGCCCTTGGCTGAAACTGGCTTGGGTGGGTGTGAAGTCTTTCCCGTGTGTCTGCAACTGATCTAAAGGTCAGTTGTGAGCTGCAGAGCAGCTCCTGGTGGCGGCCTTTGGCCTCATGTCCCCTTGCCGTCTCCTGGGTGCCACTGTATTCCAGGGCACAGATGTGGTAGAGCTATTGCAGGCTGACAGGGACAGAGGCTGAAAGGGGCAAAGAGGCGGGGCACTGTCACGCATGCGGGCCTCTGGCATGTGGGGCCTAGCCATACAGGGCTTGGCTCCAGGGTGACCGTGGGCCTCTCTTTGAACCAGCGGTGCCGCTGCAGACATCCTCACCAGGTCCTGGGCCCGAGCTGACGGCAGTTCTGCCTGTGAAGCCTGGATGTTGGTGTGCTGGCCCCAGACATGGAGGTGCCCTCCCAGGCTGCTCACTTGTGGCCCTGTTCTCTCACAGGAGCTGCCCAGCGGGGACCTCAAGGAGGGGCCTTTCCAGGAGGACCCGGCTCCCCTAGAAGGCAAGTTCACCCCCACAGCCTTTCCTCCACGCTGCGCAGACTTTCTCTTGCGTGTAGACAAGGCTTTTGCCGGGACACCTCTGCGTGCTCCTCAGGAGCCATGCCAGCATCTCCCAGGGCACTGCGTGACAGGCATCCTGACTGCACAGGAGCCAGGACTAGGTCATGGGAATGGAAGAGGCTGGGTCATGCCCATAAGCTCTTGTTCACTTAGGGTGGGGGCTCCAGGAGCCTGCAGGGTAGTGAGGCCAGGCTCAAAGAGCCGACTGCGAATTCTGAGGTCCAGGGCTGGGAGTGTGTGCAGGGAGGCAGTGACCCATCAGGTCCCCGGCCACTGCCATGCATGTGTCCAGCCTACAGCAGTGACCTGTCATTGTTTACCACCTGTGAGTGGAAGGGGGACGGCCTTCAGGAGGACGGACCCCTGCCAGGAGCTCAGGCCCTGAGCATTGCCAGCTTGCACCTGGATGAAGATTTCCCAACAGGCCTGGCTGCTACCTGGGGAGTGCATGGCAGGGGGTGCCCGGGGGCCACTCGGAGTCCGGGTGAGGCTGATCCGGGAAGGACGGATGCCCAGCTGTGGTGCTCAGAGAGCCCTGCCGTCCTCACTCCCAGAGCCGCTGTCAGCACTGGCCATCCTGATGGGGCCAGTGGCGTGGCGAAGCGGGGAGGGGCAGGGGTTGCTCTCCCAGTTAGCCCCATCTTCCCGCACTCCCTCGGCCCACTTCACCTCCTCCCCACCCCCTCGGCCGCAGTGGTCCTGCTCCCGGAGAAGGCCGAGGGCCGCGAGGTTCCAGGACTGCTCCCGGGCGCAGATGGTGGACAGAGGGCGGCCGCCCGCGAGGGCCCACGTGGAGGTGGCAAGAGGCGCCTGGACATTGACGTAGGTCTTTGGCCCTTGTCCTGCCTGGTGTCCTGGGGGTGCAAGAAGGGGCTGGGCCTTAAGGGGGTGACCAAGGGCTTCCAGCTCAGGGTGGAGAGGCCCTTTAGGGTAGCAGCACCAAACACTGGATGCAGGACGTTGCTGTGGACACGGCCAAGTCTGGCCAGTGTGACAGTGAGTGACCTGAGCCACCTGCCCAGGCTGACATGCTCGGCATCACTTCTGGGGCAGTCCCAGTTCCCTGTCCCCTCTCCAGGTGGCCGAGCAGCAGCAGATCCTGATTTCCGGTGGGTCCCAGGGTTTCAAGTGAGGTCTCTGTACGTGACAGTGCGTGTGGCCTCTTCCTACTCAGGTGACGCCAGCACTTGCCTGAGCACAGACAGGCATCTCAACGAGGAAACTGAGCCAAGGGGTGTGGTATGGGGTTTCTGCTAGGAGGTGGGAGTCAGGCAGGGACAGGGTCTGAGGGTTTCAGTCCACCCAGTCTTAGGCTCCCTTCCCGAGTGCAAACTGGAAACTGAGGAGATCCCCAGCAGAATTGAAGGGGACCCCTTGGAAAGGCCCCTCACGGTGGGAGTCCCTGCAGCAGTGGTGCCACTCTTCCCCTGGGACTGTGGGGGAGACCCCCAGTCCCAGGTACCAGCACTGACTACTCCCCACCCACCCACCCCAACACGTGTCCCCCGTCCATGCATGTCCCTGGTCCCCGTGTGCTCTCCTCAGGCCTTGCAGTGTGATGTCTCGGTGGAGGAAGACAATCGCCAAGAGTGGACGTTCACACTGTATGACTTTGACAACAGTGGGAAAGTCACGCGGGAGGTAATCCACCCAGTGCCCCCGACCGGGCTGGTCCTCTCGGCACGTAGGGTGGGACATTTACATGGCGCGACAAGCGTGTCTGGTGAGGGAGAACTGTATCTGGCCACTGAGCCAGGGGCTGCAGGACGGCAGGGTGGGCTTCAGGCCCCACGGGACCTTCAGGATGGCCGGGGTGAGAGCAGGCAACTCAGGAGGGACACCTGCGTCCGCTCTTAGGACTCGGGGGAATGAGCGGACGGCCCAGGGTGGTCTTCAGAGGGTGGGCAGCGTCCCCTCTGAGGCCTGCTGTGTTGGCCCAGGACATGTCCAGCCTGATGCACACCATCTACGAGGTTGTGGACGCCTCGGTCCACCACTCCTCCAGGAGCAGCAAGACCCTCCGTGTGAAGCTGACTGTCAGCCCCGCGCCTTCGAGCAGGAGGAGGGAGGGTCCTCCAGTCAGCCAGGGTAACTGCCCCACCTGGGCTGGCTGCCTCAGCACCACCCCAGAACCCACCTACAGGGCAGCCAGCCACCCAGCTCCACGGCCGCCAAGCGGTCCCTGCCCCACCCTGCGCACAGGCTCCACGCTTCCAGGCCGGGCGGAGCCATGTGCCCTGGGCAGAGCCCTAGCGGAGCTCAGTGCGAGCCCAGGGTGTGGGTGGGCAGGTGGGTGGACGGTCAGCCAAGTACAGGGCCTGCGACAGAGGAGCCAGGTGACCGTGGCTGGCCCGCTCTGGGAGCAAGACAAGGGGGAGATGAGCCAGGGGCATGGGCGGATGAGTGACGACACCGGGTGGGCAGGGACGCGGCTGGGCAGGCGCTGGCACAGGTGCTTGCGTGCCCAGCGGTAGTGGAGCGTGTGCGAAGGGTGGAGTCGGTGAGGAGGACGAGGAGGGAGGAAGGCGCGTGCACGCATGCCTGCCGGCTGAGGAGACCGTCGTGCCCTTGCAGACCGGGACGCTGCCCGCGGCAGGGCGGAGAGTGAGCTGGCCGAGGACGCCCGGGGCCCTGGCAAGCGGCTCTCTGCTGCTCTCGGGTGAGTCGGGCGCTGGCCGCAGGGCTGTGTCCTGTGGGTTCACAGGTCCTTGGGCCAGCTGGCCGGGCTGGGTGGGAAATGGGGGCTGGTGCGTGTGCCACGAGAGGCGAGGCTCCTGGGCCAGCGGAGTGGGTACTCAGATCTGCCTGAGAGGCGGGTGAGGTTCGGAAGCCGTCATGCTGGTGTACCGGCTTGGAGACCCAGGGCTGCAGCCACTGGGACAGAGGAAGAGACATGCTGCACTCCAGGGGCTCCTTGAGACCCACCGTGGGAGACGGGGACCCTGGTTACGGTAGAGACCCGTGGTCAGCAACGGGCCTTACTCCTGGGATGGCACGCAACTGTGGGTGCCCAGCTGCCAGCCTTCCTCCCACCTCTTGGGCAGTGGGTGCTGGGTGGAGCACTGGGACCTCTGTCACCAGAAAAGCATGGCTCAGGCCATGGGCCCAAGTTCACATGGTCATACCCTTCTCTGGCCTGGCAGGCAGCCCAGTGGTGACCCCCAGGCCTGCCCCGAGAGAGGCCCCTACTGCGTGGATGAGAACACGGAGCGCAGGAACCACTACCTGGACCTGGCCGGGATTGAGAACTACACCTCCAAGTTTGGTCCGGGTAGGTCTGGCCTGGGCACGTCTGCCAGTGTGGGCTGTGGGGGCACCGCCTCCCACAAGGAGCAGGCCGGCAGGAGCTCTGGGGTCCCCATGCTGCCGGTCCACTGTCCTCCGTCGCCCAGCAGAGGATATGTCTCGTTCCCCGCCCCCCACCCGGGCTGGTACCTGGAGAAGAGGTGCTTTCCACGTGTGTTCTGGTCCATGGAGACGGACAGCGTTGACTTTAGATTCAGGGCGGCTGGCTCGCAGCGGGGGTAGGAAGTTGGTGTCTCAGGACCAAATTATGAGCTTCCTTGGAAAGGCTGGGTGGCTACCATTTGGGTGCTGAAGGCCTGCTCCCCACATTGCACCTCCACCACAGTCTCTCTGGTGTGCGGGGAGGTTTCTAAGCCACAGCCCAGCCCACTCCCACCAGGGGCGTTCCTGCAGCCGGAGGGGGACAGGAGGTCGTGACCCAGCCATTCAGACATGAAACTGTCTGTGTTCTGGCCCTGGTGGTGTAGCCTGGATTCTAGTACTCTGGAAGGCTGACACAGGAGGGTGTTCAAGTCCAGCCTGAACAACTTAGTGACTTAGTGAGATTCTCTCTCAAAAGGAAAGTTAAAAAAGAAAAGAAAAAAAAAAAACAGGCTGGAGATGTAGCTCAGGGTGAAGACTTTGGGCTTGGCCCCCGGTGCTACACACGCACACACACAGCCAATGAGAAGCTGCTCAGGATTCCCACGGAGGCCTCGGGCTACACTTGTGGCTGTGTCGGACCTGGCTGGGTGTAGCAGGGTCCTTGTCATTAAGCCCTTCTAGAATTCTGCTTGTGGGGAGCAAGTTCTAGACCTTCACAATGACATTCACTCTCGGGACTACAAGTACAGTGGGCAGAGCCAGCTGTGGCGAAGGCCTGGAGACCAGGTGCTACTGGGGTCCCAGTGGGCCTGGGCCAGGCTCCAGTCTGCCCACCTCCCCGACTACCTAGTACTTAGGGACTGGGGCTACCGGAGCAGGGACTGACTGGGCCACCAGGCTGGGGCAGGCCTGCACAGGGCACTGGTCACAAGCCTCACCATCCCAGCTTCACCTGGGCCCGCACTTTGTCCCCTTGCAGGGTCGCCGCCGGAGGAGGCCAGGCAGGATCAGTGCGATAGGGCTATACAACTTCCGAGTAGGTCCCGCTCCCAAGAGTCCGAGGCCCTGGCCACGCATCACCGCCGCTCACAGGTGCTGGCCGAGCCCGCAGTTCCAGCTGCAGAGTCCACCGCCCGCTCCCTGGATGCACCGCCTAGGGTAAAGGGCCCAGAGAAGCTGTTCCTCCGGTCCCCCAAAGGCCCAGGGAAGCCGCCTGGGGCTCTGGGCAGCAACAAGCCTGGCAAATTGTTTGGCTACCACCTGCCAACTGCCCCGTTGCCCCAGACCACCCTGGATGGCCACCACCTGCCACAGCCACCACCACAGCCCCCGCCACCACCTTATGGCCACAAGAGGCACCGGCAGAAGGGGAGGGAGGGCCACTCACCGCTCAAGGCCACCCACGGACCGCCCTCCGTGGTGGAGCACGAGCTGGTGCGGGACCTGCCGCCCACGCTGGCTTCGGAGAGCCACGCAGCGCCAGTGATCCAGCGGCACCACCACCATCACGAGCACCACCACCACCACTTCCACCACCACCACCACCCATCTTAGCGCTGGACATGCCACCCACGGACATGCTCAGTGCCACCGAGTGCCCAGCTGTGGCCTTTTGCATACATGCATGTGGTACAGCGGCTGCACCCAGGGCCTTTGTACTAAGCTGCATCTCTGGTCCATTCTTGTATTTGACTTTGAGACATGACCTCACTAAGTTGCCCACATTGGGTTTGAACTTGTGATTCTCCTGCCTCAGCCTCCTGGAACGCTGGGATTATAGACCTGTGCCAGCAGGTGTGGAAGCTGTGAGCTTTCTGTGTAATCCATAAAATCACAGGAGAGCAGAGGAAAACACTGCTTTTGTTCGACACAACAGTGGTCCTGGGTGTCCCAGGGAACCTGATCCCACCTTCCACGTGTCCTTGTGCACGCTACCAGCTTGCTGGCACTGTGGCTCGATCCCAGCTCAGGCCAGGAGTGGAATGGAAGAGTCGAAACTTTCTGTGACGCTTCACCCTTACGATGTCACAGGGGCAGCTTTGCTATATGCCCGGGCACCTTTGGGACTCAGAGTGTGGGCCATGGACAAGGGGATCAGGAGTAAATGCCAGAGAGAGGGTTAGTGTGTGGTGGGTGGGACGGTGCCCGTGGGTACTGCGAGCCTGCTGGTCCCGGGGCCTTTAGCATCTGGTGGACAGGACAGGGACACAGCCTGAGGGGTGCAGTGGTCAGTTAGTGCTCAGATGCTGGCAGGGCTGGCTGGGCTAGGGAAGTGGTTCAGAGTCTCCTGTGCAGCTGTGCCGTACTTCCCTGGCATCTCCTGGTTGAGAGGGCTGCAGGAAGACGAGGCCCGCAGCAGGTCAGTGCAGTCTCACTGCTGCAGGAGCTGCAGGGTTAGGTGAGCAGGTGGTTATGTTGGCCTTTTTTACTGGTTTTAAACCTAAAGCAAATGGATAGCCACCGGGGCACGATGTGTTTCCCTGCATGTGACGGCATAGCCTGTACTAAAGCAAACTTTCCAAAGAGCTAGGGTCGGCCCACCACAACCCCCTGGCCAGTGTGCCCAGCAGGCAGCCACCCCGGGCGTGCAGCTGTGTGCCGGGTGCTGACTTTGGTGTGTGTGGCGGGAACGACACACGTGTACGGGCACACACGGCCTTGTATTGATGAGGAAGGGCTTTCCCGCTGTACTGCTGAGAAAACTCAAAACTCAAAACCAGTCCCACTATCACGGACAGATGCGCATGCCGGGCCAGGTGGGCGACGGCCTTTGTTAGCAGGGACCTCAGGGAGAGGCCGGCAGCCTTTGCCACGCGGTCCCAGTGCTCTGGAAGGCTGAGGCGGAAAAATCACCAGTACAAGTCCAGCCTGGGCAATTTAGTGAGACCCTGTTGTAAAATTATGATTATGTGGTCTTTTGTCTTGTTTTGGAACTGGGGATTGAACCCAGGGCCTTGTGCATTCCAGGCAAGTGCTGTACCATCCTCAGCCTCCTGTTGTAAAATGAAAAACAAAACAAAACAGGGCTGCAGGGCTGGAGGAACAGCTCAGTGGTTAAAGCACTTGCCTAGTAAGCGCTAAGTCAAATAGTTAAGTACCCGAGTTCGACTCCCCAGCACCACCTAAGCTGGGTGTGGTGGTGCACACCAGTAATTCCTGCACTGGGCAGCTGAGACAGGAGGACTGCCATGAATCCAAGGGCAGCCTGGGTTCCATAACGAGTTCAGAACCAGCCTCGGCCGCAGAGCGAAACCCTGTCTCAAAATAAATAAATAAATAAATAAAGGGCTGGGCTAGGGATGTGGTACACTGAAAAGGCCCTGGGTTCACTCCCTTGTACCACACACACAAAAACAAACAAAAATAGACTGAGTGGGGTGCTGGAGAGTGGCCAGCCCTAAGTACATGAAGGATCAGGTCACCCATGTCATTGCCAGCCTGGGGAACCCTGCCTAGGAATGTGGGGCTCTTGGGTCCAGGGTGGCCTCCAAGAGATGAAGTATTTTAGAACTGAATGACCGAACTAAAAGCCACCTCTGTGCATGAAATGTGAGTCGGTGAGGATGCTGACATGTTCTCCAAGTGTCCCCATGGGTGGCCGGACAGTGTCACATCAGGGTATGTGGGCTGGGGCCCCAAGCACCCAACCGGAAGAACATGGAGGACAGAGGCGAGGGGCTGCAGTGCCCAAGCCCCTGCCAGGCCAGCACCAGGGGCTGTGGGACACAGACCCCGTGTCTGTTACACGGGTGTAGGCTGTGGGTGTAGGGTGCTCTCATAGCTGGACAACCTGACCTTTGTAATGACCTTTAGAATGTTCCCAAATAAACAGCTGCCCCGGCGTGCATGAGGCGTTTTCCATGGCTTCTAGCAGCCTTCAGGCTGCAGTCTGACCTGGGTCCGGTCCACACCCCCTTGTGGGTTGTCTGGGCCCACCCTGCTCTTGCCTGCTGCCAAGGCAGGTCCAGGTGAGAGGCCAAGCCACGACTTCCTGACTGGCCCAGCCTGGCCCTGGGGATAGAGGGGGCGACCCTTAGTTCCCTGGTGTCTGCACTGTCCCCTGGCACAGGCAGCACAGGGCTGGTGAGGGGTGCCACCTTCAGCATCAACAACACTGGGGCAGCTCAGAACCCCAGGCAACCCAGCCCTTGCCCAGCTGCCAGTCTGCTGACCACTGTATGTTAGGGGCCCCGGCTCAGGGCCCAGTGCCTGCTGGACTCCTGTGCCCATCCTCAGGTCCACGTGCTCTGACCTTGTGGGGCTCCCTGACTTCCAGGCCTGGACGTGTGGGTGCCGGTGAGTGAAGGCTGGGAACAGAAGGCCCTGCAGCTCTGCTCCTAGGGACAGGGTCACAGGAGGACTATCTGGAGAACTTCAACTCTTCCCCAACACTGCAGCTCCCAGCCCAGCGTCCTGGGTCCCCACATCCTTGCCCGGCCCCATATTCTGGGTCTCAACCTACTCCACTCAAGGGACCATGCGGCATGTCACTGTGAGCCCTCTGGTTAGAAGCACCTGACTTCCGGCTTTGATGTTCTCTGGTGACGTTCCTGCCCTCTGATAGGGGGGTATGTCTGTGGGCAGTGTGTACCGAGGATGTGTGAGGTGCTGGGTTCTGTCCCCAGGACCACAAAAAACAAAAGAAAAATTATAGATCAAGTCGCCCGCACACAGCAGAACTGAGTCTGCGGTTCTGTGCTGCATAGCCAGTGTGACAGGAGCTTCTCTCGCTTCTTTTACATGTATTTATGATACATAATAATAAAAATCAGCTTGAGAAACTGGGTTTACACATTGCATCTTGATCCTCTTTACTACCTTCCCCATTCTTCCCCTGCCAACTCCAAGCCTCTATCTGTTTATTTATTTATTGAGACAGGGTCTCGCTCTGTAACCCAGGCTGGTCCTGAACTCACTGTGGAGCCCAGGCTGGCCTTGGACTCAGGGCAATCCTCCTGTCTCAGCCTCCGGAGTGCTGGGATCACAGGTGTGTGCCACCACGCCCAGCTTATGTGGCGCTGGGGCATCGAACTCGGGTACTCTGCCCACGTCCAGCTCGATCCCCACGTTCTTGTGGTCACTTCTCTTCTGCCTCATGACTGCGAGCTCGGCCGGCTGACAGCCCTGTAGCCCCTCCGGAGTGTGCGGAGAGCATGCTTCTAACCAGAAGCCGGATTCTGCCAACACTCAAGATTTCAGAGGATTTTATTCATCTACTAACAAAATCATACAAAGACAAGGAGCCTACAAAAGGATCACGTGACCACATGAAGGGCTGCGTGGGCGGTGCAGGCTTCTGCCCATGGAGGCCACACCACACAGCACAGGTGGCCCCGTGGCTGGCGTGTGCTGTGGACAGGCCCTGGGACCTGCAAGCCGCCGCCCTGTTTCCTAAGTACCCTGATCTACTCTTCTCTGAGGTGGAGGGCCCCTAACTCAGATCTGAACCAACACGGCCTAGATCACAGAGCACCGGCCCATGAGGCTGGCTGGGGCCTGAGCTGGGCGTGGACACCGAGTAGGAGCTGACCTGCCACGTGCCTGTCTCAGGCACGTGTGTGGTGTCAGCTGCACAGATGGGACTGGCTCCCTCACGAGAGACGTGTTGACCATATCATCATGACACTTGCCCAGGGTGTTTAAATAAATAAATAAGCCCCGCGAGAAGCGAGCCGCACCCCCCGCAGCACCCACCACAGGGAGCAGGACTGCAACCGCAGGCAGAAGCCCAAAGTGCAGTGTTGCTGGTCCTCAGGAGACCAGGAGCGGCTGCCCGTCAGTGCAAAGCACATACCTGTGGCGGGCCAGACAGTTCAGGGTCGCTCCTGTCCCGAGGCTCCAGGTACATCCGCCCCATGAGGTACCCTCAGGAGGCCCTGTCAGTACTCGTGGACAGAGGCTGGGTCCCCCCACATGGCAGAGCTGTGCTCCTGTCTGCAGCTTCCTGGGCACAGCAGGGATGCAGCCAGCGGGGACACAGACTCCCTCTCTGGGAGGGTGCCACATCCTTGTCTGCAAAATGTGGACGGTACACAGGCTGAGACAGGGAGGTAAGCGGTCTCCAATCCTGCTGGATGTGCAGAGGAACATGGGACGCTGGAAGTGACAAGGACCTGTGGCTCCCAGCCCCTGGCACAGCATGAGTTTTCATGGGTGCTCCCATGGGACAAAGTGGGCAGTGACCACTCTGACACTAGCTCAGTAAGGATCTGTGACCTGAGACTCGGATGAGCTGCACGCCCAAGGTCACCGCACCCTGAGTGTCACCTGCACAAGCATGGCCCTTTACAGTCCCAGGCGCCCCTCTCAGCACTGCCCATAGGTCCTCTGCTGGGAGGGAGTACCAAGGGTAACTCCAGAAGCTTCTGTAGGAAGCCACGCGTGCCATGGCAGGCTGGCATCTCGGAGTGAGGTCCCTTTGTCAGAGCTGGGCTGCTACTGCCAGCCCTGTCCGGCCCATCCAGGCGTGGCAGGTGTTAGGAGTAGATTGTGATGACTTCACGGCCGCCTCCCCGAACCAGGAGGACCCTGTTCAGCCCCTCGGTCAAGACCTCGAGGAATTCCATGTCTGGGTGACAGAGTTAAGGCCAAACTGAGCTTGAGGCTGTACTGAGGGGAGGCCAGGGGGCTAGGGGGACCTGGGTGCAGGGTGGAGACCCCAAGGGCCAGGGGGAAGGGAAGGTAGGTCTGGCTCTAGGACAGGGGCTCTAGGACAGGAACAGGGGAAGAACACAGCTGAGCTCGGCAAGGGCACCTTGGCTTACAGCCTCCACCAGTGACCAACCAGGTCAGGGTCAGGACTCGACCCGAGGATCCACATGTGGAGAAGATGCCAGACCCCGAGACCCTTCCTGCTGACAGACGTGGCTGAACTGTCAGGGAAAGCAGGGCTGGCCACTCACCAGTGAGGGGACAGGGTCCACAAAGGGGCCACACAGAGCCTGGGGCTTGCTGCTCAACAAAAAGGTATTGGGACCACCCTAATCAACCGGGCACTTGGGCACTGCTTCTTGACCCTGTTCCTTCACCAGCCTAAGGCCTACACAGTACCATCCTACAGGCACCTCACATGTCCCTTGGGGTATCGGCCAAGAGACCCCAAGCACTGTTACACACGCCCCATGCGGTGTCCGCTCACAGATCCAGGGCACCACCACACACACGCCCCACACGGCTTCTGCTCCGACCCAGGGCACCGCCACGCATACACCCCACACAGTGTCCGCTCACAGATCCAGGGCACCGCCACGCACACACCCCACGCGGCGATCACTCGGATCCCAGCCACCGTCACAGACACGTCCCACACGGTGGAGACTCACACTCTGGGCACTATCAGGCGAATGCCCCACTTGGCATCCCTTCACAGGCCCGAGCACTGTCACGCACACGCCCCAGGCCAGCCGGTCTGGAAGGATACAGTTCTCGTCCCCTTGCCGGTTCCGGGGCGGCCCAGGCATGTTCAGCAGGACCAGCTGGGCATCCTGGGAGCGGCTGAGGATGGCACTGTTGAGCTTCACAGCTGTGTGCATCCTTCTGACATTGGACTGGTCTCTGCAGAAGGGATGGCAGAGGGCAGTGGGTCTGCACTGGCCCTGGCCACCCACCATGTGCCCATGTGTGCCCAGAGACTGGCTTGGGTGGATCCGAGCAGAAGGATATAACCAGGACTCCCTGCAGCCATCACTGAGGACCGGTGGTGGGCAACAGGTTATCAATGAGGCATGTCTGGCCAGACGGTCTATGATTTAGTGGCACTAAATCTGCAAGTGTCGAAGGCCTGCAGAGCTGTGCAGGCTCACTAGGGGCACGCCCCACGCTCTGCGCCTGCGAAGCAGCAATTGCACAGGTGGAAGGGAGCGCGGGAGGGCAGGGCGGCCTGAGGGCAGTTGTGGGGACAGGCTCGGAGGTACACCTGTGCAGCCCGACGTCACCCCCGAGCCTGGGGTCGATGGTGCCATGTGACCTGCCCAACTGCACAAGAAGACAGACCCAGGGGCAGCCCCAGAGGGAGGAGGGGGACTGTGTAGGTCTGCACTCACTGGGACACACAGGAACACGTCCACTATGTCCTCTACCCCATGTGTCCCCATTCCAAGGAGTCTCGCCACTTGTGTGTAGAACGGGCACTCCAGGAACCCACTGGCAAGTCCTGCGAGTGTGCTCTTGCCTCAGTGGGTCTGTGCTGGACAAGCCACACATCCACACCCTCTAGTTACAGGACAGGGCCCAGGCCAGCCCCAGGTCACCACACACACAGTCCAAGCAGGCTACCTGAGCACCCTACCAGGGACAGGCAGCAGAGGCTGTGCTGCATGGGGTCAGGGAACCAAGATGACAACTCGGCCCCAGCCAGTACTAGAAAGAAAACCGCCACAGCACGGCTGTCCGTGGTAGTGGTGAGGGCCATGCAGCACCCCAAATCTGCTTCCAGGGGATGCCAAGATCAACTGTGTGGCCTCAAGCTATATGGGGCAGGAGCTGGGAGACCACGCAGGGCCCTTGCGTCAGTGGCCTGGGTCTGGCCAGGCTTGGGCTCTGGACACTTCCTGTGCTTCCCAGAAGCAAGCCCCAAACCATAAGGAAGGGCAGAGGCCTGTATGACAGCTGACCTGGGTAGGGGCTTTCCAGATAAGCGCCAGGGCCGGGACTCAAAGTCTCGGATGCAGGTGGGGGCAGCCCCAGTGCAGGGGAATGGGGCGTATGCATTCATAGCAGAGGAGTCACGGGTCTACGCCAGCAGTGGCAGGGATCACAGGCCTATACCGCTGAGGGTGGCAAGGGATCAGGAGTCCACAGGTGTGTGTGTTGGGCAGCAGGGATCCCCTGCCTATGGCTACTAGGGAGGCCCCCGGACTGCGATACACAGCAAGACAGAACACACACACTCCCACATGCACAGATACACTAACACGAGGTCACATGAACACATGCACGAAGACATGGACATGGCACACACACATGCCAAGGGGAAGGCAGCGTGCGCACACCCGAGGGTGTTCCTGGGGATGCCTCTGGCGCGCAGCACCGAGTACGTCTGAGCTGACCCCTGGCCCTCCGGACTTTCTCCTGACCTACCACCTGCGGAGCCTGGGCACCAGCGATCCGCAGCGCCAGGACAGGAGTCCTTGTGTGCTCATGTATGCAGGAGAGTGCAGAGAAGCGTGTGTTCGGGAGCGAGGCCAACCCTACTCCTGTGTCTGCTTCAACTAAGGAAAGATCTGAGGACAGCGTTAGGTTTACAGAGAGCAAAAAGCAGAGTCCCCTTGTGTCTGCGGGTGCAGTCCCCTCAGTGCCTCCTTAACTCACGTAGCCAAGGCCTCCCCAGCGTGCGCCCAGCTGTGACTGCCCTGAGGGCCACCTGCCCAGGCAGTTCCTGAGGGCAGGGGTGACACGGACGAGACGCATGGACAGAGAGACTGAGACAGCGACAGGCATGTCCCCGGGGTCTCACGGGGTGCCCGGGAGGGTCCCTCTTGCTAGGCTTGGCCCCGCAGTCCTTGCTGTGGACACCCCTTGGACACTGGGCGCTAAAGCTCAGACACAGCAACATAGGCCCAAAGAATGGGACTCCACAGGAAGCTGCTCTGCGCCCCTTGCCTGAAGCGGGGGTGGCTGCTCCCCAGAGGAAAGGCACGAAGTGCTGGGAAAAGTCCCTGACGGGGTGCAGACAGCATACTCTCAGCACAACACTGTCAGCATGAAAAACAGGATGCCCGCCCTCGGGTAGGGCGTAGCTCGGGGCCACTGCCCCACAGACAGGTAGGGCGCCACCTGGAGTGACGCTCGGGTATGTGCCAGGGAGCCAAGGCAACAGGACACTGTCACACACAGGCCAGGCATGCGCAGGCGTGCAAGGCCAAGCAGCTGCGACGCGGGTACTTACAGGTTTCCCCATTCCCTATGCAGGAGAAGAGAACAGCAAGCAGGTTACCGGGGAGGCTGGGAGTGACACCACCCTACGACCACACCCCTCTCTCCAGAGTCCTGCCACAGAGCCCCAGAGCCCCAGAGAGCCCCGCTTCCCCTGCCTGGAGTTTTTGGGCCCATGCCACCACTGAACGCCCAAGCACAGAGGCACGTGCGGCACCACACACCTATAATCTCTGCTCCCTGGGAGGCTGAGACAGGAGGATCCCAAGGTCACAGCCAGCAGAAGATCCTGTCTCACTCACAATACATTTTAAAAAGGGCAACGGTTGTGGCTCGGCTGCAGAGTGCCCACCTAGCACGCAGAAGGTCCTCGCACCCCCAGCACCCCACACAAAAGATGGCCTGAAGGAGCTCCGGCCCCGTCTCAGGGCTGCGTCTACAGAAGTACGCGGAGGAGCTTGGCACTGATAGCAGCTGCACAAGCTCAAACCGGCCCAGGGGCTCTTAGTGCTGCACAAGGCTGGGGGACCGTGGGCAGCTAGAACTACGGGTAAGCAAGAGCCAGAGCCCCGGCGCTGTCAGAAGGGCAGCTGCACCTCGGAACCGTGTGGTGACCGAGGCCACAGCCTCAAAGTGCCTCACAGGTTGCCGTCTGAAGGGCCTGCTGAGCAGCAGCGGCCCTGTGGCTCCCAGGGGCAGGGGCAGGCGGGTCCTACCCCCCACGGGTCAGCGGGGCCTGTCCCTAGGCCACGGGTGGACACTCACGGCTTTAGGCTGAAGAGGTCCCGGAAACCGGCGGCGCCGGCGCTGCCCTTCTCTTTGAGCCTTTCTGCAGACAGCTTCTCCTTCGTCCAGGTCATCTGCACTTTGTCAGGTGCTGGTGGGGCCTCGGTCCTGGCGGCCACTGTGGTGTGGGACGCCGTGTTCCTGTCATGGATCAGCTGGGCCTGCCAAGGTACGCCAGGGCAGCAGACTCAGCTTGGTCTGGCAAAGCCCTGGCAAAAGCACTCCTCAGGTGCGCAGCTGCAGGAGGTCCATGGACCTGCACCCCGTGTGGCCCCAGTGCTGCCTCCAGCCACACACAGATCTCCTGGGTCCTATGCTTCTCTTCTACCTCTTTCCAGCTGCACACCTGCCCGCCCCGAGAGCCACAGGGACAAAGGCCTTGGGTCTGCCCTGATAGCAGGGGATGCTTGGGCTGAGACCACAGCTATGTCACCCTGACCACCATAGCAGTCCACAGGTGCCGATCATGGCAGTCCCAAGCCCAGCCCCCCATCTCTGGGGCAGTAACCATGGGAGACAAGCACAGGCTCTGGGGCTGGGTGGGCTTCCTGCGGCCTTGCGGGAGGGGCTGTGGGGGGGACACTGGTCACAGGCTGGGCCCTGGATGGTCACTCCTGGCTACTGTAGGGGCATAACACAGACCACCCGAGGCACCACCTGCCACGGGCAGCAGCATCTACGGAAGGCGAAGCAGACAGATCTGAGGGCCTTCCCTCCAGCCAGGCCTCACACAGACCCACGCCAGCAGGGAGAGCTCTGCCCCCCGCGAGGACCAGGCTGGCACAACAGCAGCTGCCTACAGCGCGCGCAGGGCCCGTCACCTCTCTCTCCCGCTCTGTCTTGGACAGCTGCATCTGCTTCAGCATCTGGGACCTCTGCTCCATCATCAGCGTCTTCTCGTACGTGAACGCGGAAATGTCGTTCTCCACCTGGAGGTCGCAGGGCAGACATGCAGTGTGCGTGGGAAGAGATGTCCCCGGGCCAAGGTGGCCCGAGGGGGGACAGCGGCATCCTCGCTGGCCCTTTGCTACTACAGTTAGTGCCTGGCCACAGGTCTGAATGAGTGCGAGTGGGCACGAGGGTCACACGGTAAGTGCCAAAGAAAAGACACCCACAAGCTACAGAGGACAGCACTGCCACAGTGCTGGCCATGTGGTACCCTGCCCCAGCCACCCGCCAGGGATAAGGCATGGTGCCCGTGGCAGAATGTCCCAGAATGTCAGGCGCTAGGAAGGAAGGCCCACAGCCACTGGGCAGGGCCCTGACCAGCGAGGGTGGATGCCTCCTAGGGCCGATCCCAAGTGGACCACGGGCTCATGGGCACAGGAACCGCAGAAGGCTCTGGCCAGGCCATGTCAAGAGCAATAATCGCACACAGACAAGACGTCGGCATGCAGTCTGTGGCCTGCGTCTGGGTACGGCCCCACCACGTCGATGCTGGGAGAGGGGCAGGTAGGTGCACTGGGGCCCTGGCCATCCTCCTGTGCTCTTTCAGCCGTCCTATTCCAATGACCAGCCACAACCATGGAGCCAGGAGTGATCTTTGTGGCTGCGCAATGATACCAGCACAGAGGCCACTGGGAGGAAGGGACACCTGTCCCCAATTCCAGGGGCTCTGGGAAGAGCAGGGAGAACCTCAGGTCAGAGGCTGTAGGCCGGGGCGGCACCTTGGCTCCTGCCTAGAGAACGGTGCTGAGGGACCAGGTAGAGTGAGGCCACCACCGGCTCCCGGTGGTGGCCCCACCTCAGCCACACAGGTTAGGTACGGGGCATGCAGGGGTGTGCCACCCGCTCCCTATCTTGGCCCTGCGACTCCAGCACAGACAGGACGCCCAGCCAGCATGCCAAGCCAAGGAACAGCCGCACGCGCACCATCTCCACCACCTCCACGTCAGCACTGATCCTCAGGTGGTACAGGAACACCTGCAGGTCCTTCTTCATCTGGATGCTGTTGTCGTCCACCTGCGCCACCGTGAAGATGCGCATCCGGCACTTACGCCACACCTGGGGGAGAGGACGCGCCAGGGCTGAGGCGGCACACTGCCGGCCTGGCCCGGCGGCCAGCCTGGTCCCTGCGTCCATCTCTGGCCCTCCGGCCCCTCGTGCCCCTGCAGCCACCCCCCACCCCGTCCCTGCCTGCCCTCTTGCCCCGCCCATGGCCGCCGCTGGCCATGCCCACCTTGTGCTGGCGAAGCAGGAAGGGCAGCAGCATGAGCATGCCCCCATCGTGCACGACCCACCACACGTCCACGTGGCCCTCACTGAAGCGCTCCTGGTTCTGCGGGAACGCATCGATGTTTTTGGCCACCAGCAGGGCCTGGTGAGCCGCTGTGGTGTCGCGGACTGTGTCTGCAGAGAAACACGGTGAGCAGGTCACTCGGGGCAGGGGGGACCACGAGGCCTGGGGGAGGGTGCCCCCCCCATGCGTGCAGGCCAGGCGGACAGTGTGCTGGGCCCTATGGTCTGCAGCTCCGGCGAGTCCCACCGGAAGGAATACATGCCCATCCCAGGGAACTGCCCTTGAGGGCTGGGTACAGCCGGGGAGCATCTCAGGCCCAGATGACAGTGGCCAAGGCCCACCAATCCTGACGGTACCCACCTACAAAGTTCTTCCAGGAGAAGGGGTCATCGGCCTGCCGCCAGGACTGTGGCCAGGCCATGAGCACGGTGTTATGCTTCATGCCGCCCAGACCAGCTGACTGGATGAGGTGGGATGTGCCATCCCGTAGGCTGGAGGACACCACAAGCTGGCAAAACCCTTTTGCCTTCTCTGCGCCCATCAGAGACCGGATATTCTACAGGAGACAGAAGGGTCAGGGCATGGCTGTGGCGTGGATGAGCGTGGCCAGTGCTGGTGCCCATCAAGGCTGGGGAAGGGTGCAGTCTCGGTGAGTGCTGCGGACTGGGGTGCTGCGTGTGGCGGACCAACTCGGGAAGTCCAGTCACCAGGCACACGGTGCCAGGCGGTTCTTTAAAGGGACCCGTGCTGTCACTGTCCCATCCACCGTGTCCCTCAGACATCAACCAGTAAACCGGGAGCTTCATTACAATGGGTCAAACCCGCTCGAACAGGACTTTTCAGAAAAGCCCATTATGTGGAGTCCAGAGATGAAATGCCCGACAGACCACGAACGATACCAGCAGCGCCTACCCGCCACGGTCTGTCTGTCCCTGTCACTACGTCCTGTCTGCCAGCAGCTCCCCATCCCTGTGAGGACAGGGGAGGTGGGACAGGCATGCCACAGCATGGTTCGCAAATCCCCAAGATCCAAGACGCAACTTCGTATTTGGAGAAATGGTCCTTGCAGATGCACTGAGATGCGGCTGGACCCTCCCAGTCACCTGGCTGACCCCGAGCCCGGTGATTTACGTGTCCCAGAGAGGTGGGAGACAAAGGGGGCACTGTGGTTTGGATGTGAAGTGTCCCCCAAAAGCCTCAGGTATTTGGTTGTACAGAGGTAACTGTGGAACTGCGTGTTACTGGGAGCAGGGCCTGGCCGGAAGGGAAGATGCTTGCGGCTTGATCTGGAGGGGCCGAGTCACCTTGCTGAGACTGGGGTCTGCCCTGGGCAAGAGCTCTCAGGTGTGTGCTGTTCCCTAGGACCGGCCAGCGAGGAAGGGGCACTGACCCTGGCTGTGGGGAACCCAACTGACAGCTTAAATTAAGGAAGGGAGAAGAAACATGGTTACAGCTTCTTCCCAGGAAGGCTCTCTCGCCTTTCAGGGGTCTCCAGACTCGGGCGTGACTCCTGCTCTGTGGCTTCTGAGCAGTTCTCCAGCCTCGGCCATGTGCTCCCCCACTGCTGGCTCCCCACGAATGGACTGCAAGGGTATCTGACCGTGTGGTATCTGGTATTCTGTCTCAGCAACAAGTGAGTAATTAAGACTGGGAGAAGACCGTGCAGACAGAGATCAGGACGGGGGGGCACCATCAGTCAGAGCCAACATCAAGCCTCAAGCTGGAAGAGGCAGGAGAGTCCTACCTGACCCCAGGTGTCTGATCTCCTCAGTAAATGTCCATCACTAAAAGCCACCAGGCTGGGGGCCACTCTAGCCACCACAGACACCCCGAGGGCCACTACCACGTTTATGCTGCACAATTTAAGTCGCTGCTATGTGAGTCTACAAAGCCACCGCCTCACGTCGTGGCTCACCCCAGCAGCCCGCAGCCTGACACACATCCCCAAGGGCGATCTGCCTTCTCTCCTTCCCCGGTTTCTCCCGTCACCTCCTGCCCTCGCCCCAGGACACAGCCACCCGATGTCCAGGGCACGAACCGGGCAGAGGTCAGGAGCCTAGAGCCATGTGCAGCTTTTAGAATTCTGCTGAACTCAGGAGCAGCTGCAACTTACTGCTTTCAAGGAGAAATTGTCCTATAAGCAAGAGGCAGTGCTGGCAGGAGAAGGGGCCACAGTGGCTTCCACAGAAGGCACAGGACAGTCATGTGGCAAGGCAAACTCTACGTCATCCCCACGTGCAGGAGTGTTTCTGATCCCAGTCGGACAGGTCAGAGCTTAGAGAAGGGACCGCAGAGGACCAAGCCCTTCCTCATGAGCCCCTTGGGGCCCAGACACCACTGCTTCTGGCTTTGCCACGCATGCATTCACACGTGGCCTGTGGAAGCATGGCTCTCGCATGGGGCAGTGTCAGGCAGTGAAATCTGACCTTCAGGGTGTTCAGCCTCATGCTGGGACCAGCCTGGTATGGAGCTGGTCTCTGGCCCAACCGCCAGACCTGGTGCCTGATGTCATGAATCTCGGCACATGGAGGCACCCCTACCACAGGTGGTGGAGGAAAGGGACCTCAGCGAGAGGCAGGCAGGACACTCCTTGGGTAAGGACAGAGGGCCAGACAGCCAAGACACCTTCCTTCCTCAGGCCACCGTGTGGCACCGATGCGCTAATTCCTGACAATGAATCAGAGTCACGTGATTCTTCTACAAGCCACTCGGATCTGGAAAGTGTTTTCTGAATTGCTCTCATTTCCTTACTGTGGACTTCAAGCCTGACTAGAAGAAAACATGGCTTCAGAAGCAAGAGCACTGCAGGCCCTGACCCTGGGGCAGCCAGCGCTGTGTGGCTCCTCTCCGCCTCTACACGCGGCTCTGAGCACAGCTCAAGCACAGGGCCTCGCATGCTGCAGACCCCAAAGACACCTCCGGCAGCCAGATGTAGCGGAGCAGGCCTACAATCCCAGCATTCTGGGGGGCTGAGGCAGGAACATGGCTTATCTGAGCACAGCCTGGACAAGTAAGTGATTCAGCGAGACTGCTACTTATTCACTGTGCCCAAGTATCCGACATCCCCGACCTAAGGGAGAAAAGGTTTATTTAGCTGACAGCTCCAGAATGTCTCACCCAGTCCTGGACCGCCTGCTCCACTGAAAACAAAAGCCAAGAGAAGCGGAAGCCAAACCAGTATCTCCAAACTCCCACCGGTGGAGCTCTTCCTGAAAGCTGTGACGATGTTTCTTCTCCCTCCCCTTAGTTACATCCAGCTGGCAACTGTGCCCCCTCCAGGGTGGGCAGCCCCTCTCACTTCCTCACACAGGCCTCGAAGCTGGACATTTCCCAAGTTGCAACAAGTTGACACCATCTTTCTAGGTCAAACGCCAAGCATCTGCCACTTCCAGCCAGGCCCCGGCTCCTGTTAGCACACAACTCCAAATACATCAGACTTTTGGGGGACATTCAAGACCCGAACCATGGCAGACTCTGCCTCTGAATCAAAATTAAAAAATAGGTTGAGGCTGTACCACAGTGCCAAGGCTCTGGGTTTCATCCCCAGCACTCTTAAAAAAAAAGTCTTTCCTGGAAAAACTGGCTGGCCAGGGTGGAAGCACAGCTCCCCTGGCACACACAGGCCCTGGCCCCAGTTCCATGCTCAGAGCCACAAAGTAACAAACCATGAGACCCCAAGTTAGATGTGGGATGGCCGAGGGCTCTCGTTCATGTCCTCAACGGCGAGGGCCAGCTCCCTGGCACACCGTCCGTGGGCGGCACTGAGGACTCCATGAGACGCAGGACTCACGGAGCAGCACCGAAGAAGCCAGCTCGACACCAGGAAGAGGATGTGGAACCTGACCCGGGACCTGGCCTGGTGCTGAGGAAAGCTCCGCCAGACCAGGACAGCATCAAGAGCTCAGGCTCCACCTGGGGGCAGGGTGTCCTAGGCCAAGACGGGGGAGCATGGGCAGCCCGTGGTCAGCAGCAGCTGAGCTCCTCCACAGTGTGGCAGGCCAAGACATGCTCCGCTCTCCACAGGGAAAAGGGGCACACCTGGTGTCTCGACACCCTCCCGCCGACAGCATGGGCCTCAGCAGCCCAGCGGGCCAGCACGGTGCCCACTGCCCGAGGACGCAGGGCGGCAACGCCATCACTGTTCGTCAAAGGTTGCTGTACCCAGCCCCAGCCCAGTCCCTCTTCTAGGCATCGGCTTCGAAAGTGACTTGCCTGGACCGAAGCCCGGTGCAGCTGTGAGCTCAGACTGTGAGCTCAGACACACGGCAGGGGGGCAGGCTGCAAGACCCCAAGTCAGGACACCGTGGTGCTGGAGCCCCACCCTCACCCACCACGGAGGACGGCAGGCAGCCAGGACACAGCCAGCAGCCCCAACAGCGCCCTGTGCAGGGCCACGGGGTAAGAAGCTGCGGACAACCAGAAACAGCCTGGACACCACAAAGGTGATGGGACCCCAGCACCACGGGGGGAGCAGGGGCAGGGAAGGCCACAGGGCGCTGAGTCACCGCCCACTCTGTTTCTGCTTAGGTTTAAAATTTCCCTTCACAAGAAATCAAGATAAGAAAACTGTGCCTGAGAAGTCAGGGCCACAGGGACGGTGAGCAGGGAGCCAGCTGGTCTCAGCATCATGCAGGAGCAGACCTGGGCAGCATGTAGAGGACCCTGATGTGCGGCAGGCTGACCAGGGCCTTCAGAGGCCGCACCCTCCACCAGCTCCTCCGGCCTGCAGGGCCGCCAGGGCCCTCTGAGCCCGGCCGGGCACCTCTACCCTGGGCGCGCCACATCGTCACTGCTGCAGCGCAGCCCACGCACCGCATTCCCACGCAGACATCAGACGACGCTCCTTGCCCACCTCCTCGGCACGCTGGGCCTCCACATGCTTGTCCAGGAAGGTGCCCTCCAGCACGGAGCCCACAATGGTCAGGCCCTTGCCAGCCTTCAGCTGTGAGGTGAAGGACAGCAGGCGCGGGTGCCTCACAGCCTGCTCCGCATCCAGGCCCAGCATCACCAGCAACTGTGGCCTGCGGGTGCGGACGGCAGTGAGCACCCACAGGGGGACAGAAGGGATGGGCGGGGTTGAGGACGGCAGTGGGCACCCACAGGGGACAGAAGGGATGGGCGGGGTTGAGGACACCAGTGGGCACCCACAGGGGACAGAAGGGATGGGCGGGGTGCGGACGGCAGTGGGCACCCACAGGGGGACAGAAGGGACAGGCGGGGTTGAGGACAGCAGTGGGCACCCATGGGGGGACAGAAGGGACGGGCGGGGTGGGGACGGCAGTGGGCACTCTCAGGTACGGGGGGACCAGTGGGAGGAGAGATGGTGCGTGCCCATGGGGGATGGGAAGGCTGGGCAGGGAGGACAGCGACGAGCATCATGGGGACAGGTGGAGGAGTAGGGGTGGGGACGGGGTGAGTACCCACAGAGGGTGGGAGGCACAGGGACGGACTGTATGCCCAAGCAGGGAAGGGCACCCCCAAGGAAGGGTGTGTGTGTTTCCTGGTAGAGGAGGAATGTGGGGACAGAAAGGATATGAGAAACAGAGAAGGCCAATGGAAAGGCCGCATGAGCGGGCAGGAGCAAGCACGTGGACACACAGGGAGACGGCGGGAGCGGGAGACGCCCAGCCCCGATCCAGGCTCCCAGCAGACCGAGGCAAGTGGGCACGTAGCTGCCATGCCAGCCAGGCTCAGGCCCTGGCTTTGGTGCACAGTGGACTCCTTGAGTCCCTCCGATCCCTCTGCCCGGTTCCCGCCGGGCCGGGACACCCAGGGTTCCCTCTGCCCCAGGTCCCGCCCTGTGGCCAGTGCTCACCTCCAGTTCTTGGTGTGGGGTGGTCCGTGCTCCACACGCAGCAGAGCATAACGGGCAGCGTTCAGCGACAGGCCCCTGATGCCGTCACCCCACTCCTTCTCAGCTCTGTGGGCAGAAGGAGGCCACCGTGTCCCACAGCTCCTGGGCCCCACTCTGAGCAACCTCCCCAGCCCACTTTTGCTTGTTATCTTGAGGCAAGGTCCTAATAAGTCATTTAGCTGCCCAGCTGGCCTCAAACTTGTGATCCTCCTGCCTCAGGCTCCCCTAGTCCTAGGATTCTAGGCCCGTGCCACCAGCCTGGCCGGAGCATCTATCCTGACAGCACTGCACGGGCCCAGACTTGGGACAGGAAGAGGTGGGCAGGCGTGGGTGAGGCCAGGTGAGGCCAGGCTGCAGGTGACTCGGGGCAGGGCCGTGGATGTCCACACAGACGGAGGTGAGCTGCGTGCCCTGGCCTGTGGAGCGCAGCACACTAAAATCATCTTGCCTGGCCTATGGCGCCACTGGGTTGGGGAAGGCCCAGTGAGAGTCTCGCAGCTCAGCCCTGGAGGTCCCCGTGCCCTCCCCCGCTGCAGGAACTCATCACAGCCCATTCAGCAGACCCACAGCAGGTGGGCAGTGTGTCCCCACAGCCTCCCAGTGGCGTGGGGCTCAGGTCTCAGGCACTCACCCGCGGTACTCAATGTACTTGTAGATGCAGCCGGCGATGAGCATGGCGAACAGGGCATAGTACCAGGAGCAGATGAACATGAGGGCCAAGCACAGGCTCATGCCCAGGAAGGACAGCGTCCTAGGGGACACAGCGCTCACACAGGCCACCCAGCCCTCACTATTCCCCCTTCCTGGAGGTCTTCAGGATCAGGAACACAGTCCCTGGTGCTGGCCACAGGCTGGTCCCAGCCACTCAGGAGGCCACAGGGGCAGCCCCCAAGGTCACAGTGCCCACAGGCTGGCCACGTGTACTTCTAGGCGGGCCTCCCACCTCTCTCAGGTCCAGTGGCCACGGGCCAGCCCCTAGTATCCCTAAGGCTACAGGTCTCCTGCTGCCCACCAAGGCAGTTTCAGGACAACGCTGGCACCTGCCACCCTCCCAAAGTGGAGGTGGCACCTCCACCAAACATAGTGCAGAAACTGGCTCCCTTAACCCTCTGAGCGCCAGCACCCAGGGAGACCTCAAGCAGAGCTGCACCTGGTGAGGGGATGCTGAGGACCACCAGGACGAACCACAGGTCTTCCCTTGGCCACCGCTCTGTAGAGCAGTGGCTCGGGATCCAACCCAGTGCCCTGGGTGGAGGCAGCAGTGTGGGCACCCCGCGTATCTCTGGACTGAGGGCCCCTCCCATGTCCACACAGATGGCCTCACCAGTGGTAGTACTTAAAGCGTGGGCGCCAGTTGGGCGTGCGCAGGAGCGTCTGCACAGCACAGGCCAGGTTCACGAACAGGTAACACATGAGGAAGAACCTGCGGGCGCAGGGCAAGGACCGCTGACCGCCCACATCACGGAGCTCGGCCTCTGCCTGCCTGCGAGCTACGCCATCACCCCTATTCTGGCCTGACAGACACAGGTCACACCCACCACACTGTGGCCACACACTCGAAGACAGGCACAGTACTCCCCAGGGCAACATCCATCCACAGCAAGCCAGCTCCCTTGACAACCTGACCTACACGACACCTCGCCCGCTGTGCCCGGGGATGCGTGTCACTGCCACACCCTCACGCCCTCGCCTAGCCACTCACATGGACAGGATGGGAGCCACGCTGTCCAGTGAGGCGATGAGAATGCCGGTCTCGCAGATGAGAACAGTGAGCAGCAGGGCCCATGTGGGCTCCCCGTTGGCCTTCCCGTGGCCAAACACCTGCGGGGAGGAGCGGAGGTGGAATGCAACAGGACAGCCCTCCTTGGACAGGTCTTCAATGCCCGCCAGCCCGTCTGGCCCAGGGAAGTCCTCGACTCCGAAGACGCACACCATCTGACTTTGCTAACGAGTCACGGGGCTGTACCTGGCTTGGTCCGGAACACGGCCCTGTGGTCTGAACCCCTATGGCAGCCAGGCCCTGGGCTCACCTGGAGGAAGGGCACAATGCCATCACGGGCGATGGCCTGCAACAGACGGGGCGCACCTGTCAGGCTCTGCAGGCCAGCACCACAGGTGGAGAAGAAGGAGCCGATGACGATGACCCAGGGGGATGGCCAGGCCAGCATGCCAATGACCAGGTTCCCCTGCAGAGCTTCCCCAAACCTGTGGGGAGTGGGGTGTTTGTGTGGGGGTGTTGGCTCAGCTTCCTAACAACAAGCTGAGGGTGACAGGGGCATCTTGGTTCCTATGTGGGAGACTCTCCAAGGTAGGGGTCAGCGCCTCCAAGAGGGGAAAGATCAGAGACCCCACTGGACTGAGAACTCCCAGGTCTGCGCAGCGTGGTCAGCACCCTCTGAAGGGGCGTCTGGAGGTGGGGCGGGGACAACGCGTGGGTCTAGGGACAGAGCCCTGGCCCTCAGTGGGTGTCACCTCTGTAGACGTGGCACTGCCACAGGCTGGCCAATGCACAGCCTCACTCTCAGGGACCCCCAAGGCCCTCTGGTGCTGACAAACGTGCACCCCAAAGAGGCAGGGGACTACACTACACCACCTTGGGAGTCTCCCACACCCTGACCCACCAAGCAGGCATCTGCAGACCGGTTCCAGGCAGCACCAAGGGGACTTAACAGCCAGAATTATGAGACCCTGAGGTCATTTTAATGTCAAAGCAGATGAATTAAACTACCCGAGTCTGTCAGAGATGCACATGAGACACATACTTATCTCGTAAGACCACGCCTTCGATGCAGGCCCCAAAGAGCACTACGCAGGAGAGATCTGTGACCCTGGTCAAGGAAAGGCTAGCCCTACATGGAGGGACAGCATGGCAGGGGACAGCGTGACGTGCTGGCCAGTGGGCCCAGCCTAGGTTCCAGGGTGGCTGGGACCAAATCTGTGCCTACCCTTTCCAGCAGAGCCACAAGCCCAATCCCTGAGCCCTGGGCCATGTCCTGACCCCCATGGTCCTCAGGCCCCATCTCGCAGCTCCACCCAGCTGCCCTGACCTAGGTTCTGGGGTGTCAGGACACGCTGGCCTGCAGCTCAACCACAGGAGACGTATAAAGGAGACTATAGAGACTCGCAGCCTGGGTTCTCAAACCGACGGCAGTCAGCACTGTGCGAAGGGCCATGTCTCCTTAGTGTCAAGTGACGCTCTGCAGTGGCGACCACTCGGGCTACAGTGCATGCGGAACACTACGTCCAATGAGCACCCGGGAGGACACTGGGGTCAGCATGCCTGAGCGTGGCATGCACGCTGCCTGCTGCCCAACTCCAAAGGAGGATGTGGTGGCAGCTGGAACCCTTGCCCACTGATGGTGACCGTTTGAGGATACAAATAAGAGACGTGGTCACGATGGCCAGGATAGTCCCTGTGGGGATTGACTTCTGGGCATCCTTGAGGTCTCCGGAGCGGTTGGATCCCGCCATGATACCTATGGGATTAGGCAGACAAATGGACATGTGACAGACAGACCTGGCACCCACCCAGGGTCCCCCACCACCCCAGAGTCCCAATGATGATCTCCAGGCTGAGGACAAGACTTGGCTCAGATACTTGCTCTCAGCAAGGAACCAGCCCCGGCCACAGCACCCGCTTAACCAAGTACCCCGTGTTTTACAGCTGTGACCAGAACTCCCCAGGAAGACACAGCCAAAAGGTGACTGGCAAAAAGCCTCTGCTCAAAGGGTTGCAAGTCTTGGCCTTGAGAAAACTCAAAGCCACCATGTCTCTCCGGGTCAGCTCAGCCTTTGCCCTCTGGGACCTGAGGAAAGAGTGCCACCACCAGGAAACATCACCCCGTGTATGGTGACTCCAGCCGAGGGCATGGAGAAGCCAGCGGCTGGTGGGCCACGCGGCACCACCTGGGCTCGGCAGGCACTAACCCACGCTGCAGGCAGCAGATGAGCAGTGCTACAAGAGCACACGGGCTGCTGTGGGCTGTCCCCACGCAGTGGGCGCTGGCTCAGCTGCTGGGCGGCAGACTCAGGAAGAAGGGACACAGAGACGAGACAAGGAAGATGAGACAGAGATGTGGAGAGACAGCGAGGACACAAGGGGGCGCAGAGCACTGCAGGCAGAGCCCAAGAGAGACGACAGACAGCCGGGCGGAGACACAGCCGGGAGGCAAACACGCCGAGGCGGGGCAGGGAGGGCAGGCACAGCCTCACCGGTCACGGAGGGGAAGTAGATGCCGACCAGCAGCGTGAAGTAGGTCATGCTGTCGGTGAGGACGTAGGGCAGCCCGCTGGCCCGGCTCTCCTCGGGAACGGGCGCAGATGGCATGTGGGCCTTCTCCACAAACGCGCCCTTCTCCGAGTATGCACTCCACAGGTTGTCTGTGGGAAGGACAGCCAGGCGACAAGACTCAGCAAGAGGATTCCAGAACCTTCCTCCAGAGCCACCATCACAGCCTACATCATGTTCTCCCGTGGCCACCGCGCGCCCCACATCCCACAAGCATGCCCCAGCTGGGGCCACGGTCTGGAGAATACCACCTCTGACACGCCACTACCGTCCTAGGACACACACTGCTCGGGAGGTGCTGACTCCGTCCTTCGGTCCGAGTCAGGCCTGGAACAGCCTTGTGCTGCCAGGGCCAGCAACGGCTCTCTTTGGGGCGGAAGAGGCACAGCTCTCGGCGACAGGGGAACCCGTGGCGGGGAGCCTGGTCCTTCCCTTCCTCATCAACACGGTTTCCACGCACACTTCTGCAACACTGGACACTGTACAAACACTGGCCTTCAGACGGCCTGCATGGGGTGGTGGACAGCTCAGCTGTTCCACCTGCTCGCTTAGCAAGCACCAGGCCCTGACCTGGGTTCACCAGCACCACATAAGCCGGGCACGGTGGCACATTCCTAACACTCAGGAGGTGGAGGCAGACCACTGTGAGCTCAAAGCCATGCCCCGGGTTGCAAAGTGAGTTCGGGACCAGCCTGAACTATACAGCAAGACTTTGTATCAAAAAAAAAAAAAAAAAAAAAAAAAAAAAAAAAAAAAAAAAAAAAGGCGACAGACTGACTCGCAGCCAGGTCCGTGGCGCCGGCCTGGAACTCCAGTGCTCTAAGGCAGGAGGATTGCAAGTTCAGCCTGTCCCGGGCACCTTAGCAACACAACGATGCCCTGTCTCAAAAATCAAAGATAAAAATGGGCAGAGGATATAGCTCAGTACAAAGGTCCTTGGTGCCAGCCTCAGTACCACAAATAAAAAAGACCAACTCGCTGGCCTTACGAAGCATGCTGGGCACAAGAGCAGCGCTTGCCTGGGCTGGTCAGCGGAAGCTGGGAGGTGGCTGCCCGGGATTACCTGGTCAGGACCGAGGACAAAGCTGGGGGGGGGGCGGGTAGGGGTGGCCCAGATGACCCGCCCTGCAGGACTCACCCAGGACGACGCCGCTGGCCACACCAGGGATGCCCTGGATCTTGGTGATGTTGTTCTGCACAAAGTACGGGTCGCAGGTGGCGCTGGGGCTGCAGCCGTCGCAGAAGAGGCCCCAGAGTGCAGTAGTTGTCCCCGTCACCGAGCTGCTGTTGAGCAACTGTGTCTCGACGCAGGGGTCAAAGCTGCACTTTGCCAGTGTACGGTTCCCCAGAAGGCAGACCCTGTGGCACACAGGCAGGCGGGACTGTTTCCCCACTCATCTCAGTGGCCAGCCAAGGCTCCAGGCCCCACGAGTCTCTCATGCGCTAAATTACAGTCCAGCACAGTCCAACACCGGTCCTCTGAGCTGTACTGCCCCGGTGCCCTTGAGCCATGGTGCGGATGAGAGGTCGCTCCCTTATAGATGGGTCCTGGCCCCAAACGTCTAGAACCCAGGCATCCTGAACCTTCTCTGCCCAGACCGTGGTTGGGGGATTTGGGGAGAGGGAAAAGGAGCCAGCCTCCTCGCCAATCGTCAATCCACCACAAGGAGTGGCCCACCCACACTCCAGTGCTGTGACCCTGGCCAGCTCCCCCTCCCTCTCCCTGTAGGAAGAGGGAGGACAAGGTGCCTAACAAAGAGGCTCTGGTGAGGGTGCAGAGGCCTCAGCATGGTGGGGACCAAGGCTGGCCACCGCGGCTGTGCCTGACCAGCCTCAGGGGCTCCGTGACCACCACGCACTCCAGGTCTCCCAGAGTAGCCCCGCGGGAGCCATCGCACAGGCAGCCAGAACATGCCCCACCCTGCGCCCGGAGAGGATGGCAGGGAGGGCCCGGGAAGGCCCAGGACTCACGGGATGTCAGGCGGGTCAAAGGCTGTTTTGATGACGCCAGCGTAGATGGCCAGGATGGACAGCACGACACAGGCCAAGAACACCAAGGACAGCTTGTTGACGTACTTGACGCCCACGAAGACCACCACGGCCATGAGCGCCAGCGTGCCCGTGCCGTACACCCGCATGTTGTGCAGAAGTGCGGCCGCCTCCCCGCCCGCTGTCTCAGCATGGAAGATGGCCGCGCTGGGGGAGATGTAGGTCTGTGGCACACAGCGAGCCCTGGTCAGTGGGCAGGCGGCTTCTCCCCAGTGCTGGGCCTCTCCCGACACCTCCATGGCTCAGAACACAAGCCGGGCACTGAGGCCAGGGGGACGCCGAGCGACCTCTCTGTGGAGCTGTGGGCAAGGACCTGGGCCTTGTGCCCGGCTTTCACGCTGCTGGACAGCGTGTGACCAGAGCAGAGCGTGTGCTGGGCCTTCAGGACGTATATGGGCTGGTTTGTCTTGTCTATCCCTGTCTCTGTCTATCTCTGTTTTTTTCCGTCTCTTGCTACTTTTCGGCCACTGTCCTTGCCTCAGCTGCTGCCCTGCACCGGGCCCTCCCAGGTGGGCACATGTGGGAGGGCAGACGCTGGGAAGGGCCCCGGGCTGCGGCGCCTGACACAGCAGCCCTCCGAGCAGAAGTGGGAGCGTGGAAGGGGTGCTGTGCATCACACAGCGGGTGTGGAGGGCTCTGGGGTCCCCACGAGCCACTGCAGGCAGCGCGGGCTCACTCACCAGGAAGATCTCAATGGTGCCCAGGATGTACATGGCCCCTGCGAATGTCGTGCCCAGGTAGAAGCAGAGGCCCACGGCGCCCCCAAATTCAGGCCCCAGCGAGCGGGATATCATGTAGTAAGAGCCTCCAGCTGCAGAAAACACACCAGGACACGTGGATTAGGAAATGACGCCAGGTTCACGCGGTGGCGAACAGACACGTCCCCGGTGGGGCAGCCCTTCCCACCACAAGCATGGCATGGAGGACGCCTAGAAGCCCCAGAGACTCAGGGTCCATTCGCCACCGAAACGGCCTGTGGTGTGACTAGCAGGCACCACGCAGTAGGGAGGAACACGAACGGCCTACCGTCCCAGTACTGGACTCAACAGCCTGCAGACTTGGCTGCCCGGACAGCGGAGAAGCAAGGCTGTTCAGGAACTGTCTGGACAGTCCCGTGACACAACGAAAGCCCTCCTGTGCCAATCAGTGCCCACAGCTGCCATCTGCCCGGGCGTCCTGCCCCCCAGCCAGGACCGCTCCCGGACTCCAGCCACACCTCCCCGTCCTCAGAGCCATCTGAAGTCTTAGTCTGGCTGAGGCCTCCTGCAGCACATCCCCCCGGGGCGCAGCCCGTGCTGGATACTGCAGCTCCAGGAGGCCCGTCCCACATGAGGGCACAGCGGTCCCCAGGAGAGCTCGTACCACCGATCCTAAGGTCTGGGTGCAAAACAAGCTTGCCCCATCTACATACTCAGAACACCCAAGGGGACAGATGCGAGGAGCCTGATTCAGCTTACCAGATGCAGGATGTAAACCAACACATGTTTTAATGGTCACATATGTGCTGACATGAGCTGATCTAAGCAAGAATGCCTGTGCCACCTTACTGATGAGGCCTCACCCACGGATCCCAGCTGGGGGTCCAGGGCGGGTAAGGGCTCCCGGTAGCCCTCTCTCTTCCTCAGGGTCCCTGCAGTGGGTAGAGGCCCCATAGGCCTCCTCCCTCCGTCAGGCTCTGAGTTGAGGGGGTTATATCCCCCCCCAAAGCACTGTCTCCTTCCCTAGCAGGGGGTAATGGACACCATGCGACCCCTCTCTTCCTCAGGCTCCCCAGGGCAGGTAATGGTCCTCCCCCTTCCCTGCGCACACTCGCCCTCCCCTGGGCTCCCCCAGCAGCGTGACGGCCTGTGTACATCTCCTCCCACCCCCTGGGTCCCCAGGGGGTAACAAGTCCCCATGCTCCTCCTGCTCCCTCCCTCGGGCTCCTGAGCGTGGGAGGACTCCATGCGCCTCCTGCTCCCTCGGCCTCCCTGAGAGGGTAATCTACCCTGCCCACCCATGCACCTCTCCCTCCCTCGGGCTCCCTGGAGCGGCGACAACACCCGGACGCCCGCTGCCTCATTCAGACTCAAGGGGGGAAAATCGCTCTCCCTGTGCATTCCCTCCCTCCAGCCAGTGAAATGACAGGCGCAAGTTACGGCGGCTCCTCAGGCTCAAGTGCCACAAGGCTGTGGAGAGTAGGAGCACAGGGACCTCGGGCCACCCTCCCCACCATGGGCCTCTGCTGCAACATACCACCGGGGTTTTGGCCTAGTCTTAAAAAGGCTCAATTTAAAAAGAAAGTAACAGTTCATGAGAAATTAGAATTCAAAACCAAAATGTTGCTCCCTGTGTGAAGGACAAGGGTGGGTGGGGACCAGGTGAGGCCACCCCTGCGGCCACCACTGCGGGCCACCTGGGACCCTGCCCCGCTGGGAACCCCACCGCAAAGCCAGGGGCTGCCCCAAACCTCAAGACATGCCAGAGGCGGCATCCCCACCTCACTCCAGTCCCTCTGTCCTGGAACAGTTCTAAGACAAGGCCCCAGACCTGGGGTGGCCACCTGTCCCCGAGTGCTGAGGACCTGCATCAGTGCAAGTCCGCGTCCCAGGCATGGGATGCGTACCCTCTCACGAGGACAGGGGGCAGGTCAGGGTGAGATGCACTGGGCCCTAGGAACACTCAGAGCCCCCATGGTTGACAGTGCCAGGGTCACATCACTGTGGGCATGGGGGCGGGAATGGCACCCGAGTGCCACAGCTGAGGCCCAATTCTAGGAAGGGAGGTTCACATAAGGGACTCACCTGGGACCACACCGTTGGTGGCAATGGCGCTCATGGAGATGGCTGTCAGCATGGTCTGCAAAGACAGGGCTCTGAGGATAGGCGCCCTGAGCACCCTGACTGACCAGGGACACCAGGGGCTGGCCCCTCTGTCTAAGTTCCTGACCTCAGAGGAGCACAGTGATCAGCACATGATACCCAAAGACACCCTGGGCACACCCTCTAAGCTCTTGGCCCGCAAGGACAGGCGGAGGGCTATGCCCAAGTGCCCACTTCCCTACAGCCCTCAACTAGAGGCTCACCCACCTGGGGACACCTAGTCGAGGTCTATGACCTATCGACAGAGGGGATCCCACCTACAGCCCCTTTCTTGAAGCATGAGGAGCGCCCAGGACGCTCTGAGTGGGGCCAGCCTCCAGCTCCCACCCTCTGTCAGAGAAGCCTGGCCGTGGGCACCAGGACATCCCAGCAGTCGCCAGACTGATACAGGCAGGATATAGGCAGCACCCTGGCCTACAGCAGGACGAGGGGGACCCCGCAGGGCTAGGCTGCTAAATTCTGCCCAGAACAGATATCTTCAAGGGATGGCTGGGAGATTAAAGAGCCAAGTCATGATCCCCACTCATGTGACTATGGAGGAAATGACGGTGGGACCCACTTAGGTCTGTCAGAAGGACAGAGATGCCAACAGGGACAAGCGCAGGACAGTGTGGCCCGGGACCGAGGGGTCAGCTCAATCAGTGGCAGCGCCCCAGGCCTGGTGTGAAAGGGCTGCCGACCTGGGGTAACACTACAGGGACCCCCACAAGTGCCCAAGGCCCTTCCAGGCTGGACGGTGACCCTGTGAAGAGGGGTACGCCACATAGTCCCCAGCTCCAATGACACTTTATGACGTCCTGTAGCAGGGCCAGAGGATGTCCGGCTGGCCAAGGCCACTGTCACATTATGGGTGAGTACATGATAATCAACACTTTACCACGCAGAGTTAACTAATTGCTAAGCTGGTAACTTAATATGGCCCAAGAATGACGTCATGGACGCCCAGATGGCCCTGGGCAGGACAAGGTCTCCTCTAACCACCTCACGCTGCAGGACCCTAAGCCCCGCAGGCACACCTGAGCGAGGCTGCACTACTGACTGCCGTGGCCCCTGCGCCCCCGTGCCCGTGGCTGTGTGGCCCCTGGGGCAGAGCCACGGGCCAATCCTGGGGCTCAAGGGGCAGGCTCGCAGGGGTCCCAGGGCCAGTCAGGGATGGCTGCAGTCACTCACGCAGGTGCAGCACATGGCCACAATGAGGAAGGACTCCAGGACGCCAGCCACCCCTACGATCCACGTGAGGCGCAGGAAGAGGATCACGCCCAGGATGTTCTGCAGGCAGGGCAGGTAGACGCCGATGAAGGTGCCCATGCGCGGGGCCTGCGGGGCAGAGGAGAGGAGAGGGGTGTGCGGGGAGGCCCGGGCAGGAGAAGAGGGGCAGTGCCTTGCTGGATCAACAGAGAGCCGGCAAGTCCTGTATGGACGGAAGCCTGCGGGCACGGGGCAGGACGGGGCCACACCGGCAGCGGTGGCTGCTTGGGAGAGCTAAGCAGACCAGGTGGGCCACTGGGGAGACACAGAAAGTAAGGGGATCCCAGCTTTTTTTGTGGCGGGCGGAAAACCTGGGGCTCCAGACGCCACTCAGCCGCGACAGTGCACGGGCCCAAACGAAACCTCAGAAAAGTACCTGAGACTCAAGCCTGTCACCACAACCCTTGCAAGTGCCCCCACCTGAGAGTGGCCACATGGGGAAGCCTCTGTGCCCACAGACTTTGGGGAGGCCACCTCCTCTGCGCAAGAAGGCTAAGGGGCCACTTGGACCAGAGGGTCCCCACTACGCAGGCTGTCCCCACGCGTCACCTGGCCACGGTCAGCCAGACGCCGGCAGCAGAGGTCCTGCCAACGAGGATGTGTATGCAGAGCACCACAGAGACCAGGGAAACTCGGGTGGGGGCACCCGGGGCTCCGCCTGCCTTCCTTCCTTGCCTCTCCCTGCGACACAAGCCCTTCCCTGCAGAGAAGGCAGAGCCTTGAAAGCACCAGGACAGCCTGATGTGGTGGTGGCACACGCCTCTAATCTCAGGACTCTGGGTGGCTGAGGCAGGAGGATCACAAGCTCAAACCTTGTCTGGGCAACTTAGGGATACAGTAAGATCTTATCTCAAAATAAAATAAAAAGCAGGAATGCAGAAAGGGAATCCAGGTGTTGGAAGGGAAGCAAGGCAGAGCACAACCATGGCTGTCTGCTGGGAACACGGGGTGCGGGGTGGCTGCACATGGCACAGAGACCTGGGGACATGGACTCATGCAGAGACTGCAGGTGCCAAGCCCACATACCAGGAATGTGGGGCCTGTACTTCCAGTTCCAGCAGCGTCTGTGCCCTCTATTTCGAAGTAGTGTGTGCACAGGCAGGGGGCAGGGAGGGGGCCTCCCCTGGGGCCTACAAGCACCAGCATCCATGCTGGGTGGCCCTTCCCCTCCTGAGAGGCTACTGAAATCCCCATCTGAAATTTCCACCTGTCTAGACTCTGGGGGACCTCGCCTACTTCCCTCCTTCTCAATATCTGGGGCCCTGCCCTAGGCGGTGTGCCACTCCCAGACTGTGGGCACAAGCGTCAGGTGTCCTCAGCAGGAGAAAGGCCGGGTATGACCCCATGGAAACCATGGAACCTGCGGGTGGGCTGGGGTCAGCGGATGGCGGCGGGGTGGGGAGGAGGAGCGTCCGGGAGGCACGGGGTGCCACCCTACCTTGTACTCCCGCCGCCTGCTGTCCTCATCCTCCTCGTGTTCCACCACGCCCTGGGTCAGGTTGGTGTAGGTGGCCAGCTTGTTGAGCAGAGAGGACACCATGGGGTTGCTGTCCATCTCCTCCTGATAGAACAGAGGCGTCGGCAGTCACAGGCGGCCCTGCCCCCGCCACGGGCTGCGATGAGGGAACCCAGGGAAGGCCATCGCTGCTGGGACAGCTGGCGTTCGGGGCTGAGGGGCTCCAGGCACAGGGCATCCAGCTTCCGGCCCGGAAGCCCAGGAAGGGCATTGGCAAGGGCAGCACCCGAAGAGCAAGTACGTAACGGCCGCCATCTGCGGCCGCCCTCGTGAGGACCGGCTCGCTGCCACACAGGAGATGCCAGGCCCTGCCCCTCCCCTCCCACTGAAAGCCCTGGGAAACTCCTCCTTACAGAAATGGAGACAAAATACCTCAAAAAGCGCCATGTTCTTCCCTTCGAAGCAGCTCTCCCTCTCCACCTCGACACTGTGGATGAACGGGCTGTTCTCCCTGGGGGCGCCATCTCCTGGGGGGACAGGCAGGGTGAGTGTCTGGGAAATGCTAGGACCAGGGAGGCAGGGACCTGGGGTTGCACAGGAATGGCCAAGCAGGGAGGCTGCCGGCCACTGGTGCCCCCGCTTGCCCACAGTCCACGTGCCTGAGGGGCTGGCGCTCCTCGCACCAGGGCCTTGAGAATTCCTCCTTTCCCCAGTACGCTGAGTAAGCCCTCACCATTTCTCTTCTTTCTTCTTGTCTTTTGTGACACTGGGAGTTGAACCCCGGGCCGTCACACTGAGCTACACACCCAGCCATTTTTATTTTTGATTTTGAGACAGTGTCTCACTAAATAAGATATTCAGACTGGGCTTGAACTGGTGATCTTCCTACCTCAACATCCCAGAGTGCTGAGATTATGACAGGACTGTAGCATGAGGCCCAGCAAATTCTCACCTTCCAGAGCCAGAGCTACCTGCTGGCCTCGGTGATTACCCCAATGTTACAGGGAAATTCCTTGCTTTTCTCATGGCAGGGATGCATGAAGTCCCTGGAGCTGAGAACCAGCTCCCGTCCTGCAAGCCCCCCTGGGCCGCCACCCCGAGAGAGAGACACGGGCAGGGCCAGCTCTGAGGGGGCCTGGGAGTAGGAATATGGACAGGGGTGGAAGAAACAGAAGGGACAGAGAGAAGCGGAACAGCTCTGGCAAACAGAAAGGGACCCAGGGAGGGTAGGCAAGGCTGAACTCCACTGTGTACCCACAAAGGGGAAGTCATGAGCGTGGGTCCTGGCTCCTTCCTCCTCTACCAGTCCAGAGCAGATACTAAGTGACACGAACCTCACACAGAGATCCTCCAGGGACAGCCCAGAGGCTCCTCTTAGATCCTGGCCTGACCTCAGCAGATCCTGGAGGAACCCAGTGACGATGCCTCTGTATTGCATGCCCCTGTTGAAGGGTGGCTGGCACACAAGCACATGCCACAGGGGTAGACCTGCTATACGAAGGGGCCAGAGCGCTGAGGCTGCAGCTGGAGCCTGGGGCTGAGGAGGGTACTGGGGGTAGAAAAGAATCCAGAAACGACGCCCCTGCTCCCCCGCCAGAGACAGCCCTTGCAGAGCTGAAGTTACCCCTGGGCCGTAAGAGCACCCGGGACCCAAAGCCTTGCGCAGAGACCATGGGACCCAGACCCCAAGGAGCCGACACTGGGTCATCTCTAGGGAGCAGGAGGGAGGGGCTTGCCACAAAGAATCCTGTTGTGTAAACTCAAGTCACCAAGTCGCATCATCCTGCCACCACTTCTATTGCCTCCCTGGCCCTCTACGGACTGGCCAGGAACTGCGGTGACTCAGCCTGCACAGCCTGAGGCCCACACACCGCGCTCCAGTTTGTTTTGACAGGAGCTTTGAGTCTCAAATTCCCCAAATCCTGGAGGATTACGCCAGCCTTAGTGGCAATTCACCCCCTGGATTCAGAGAGTATGGGGACAGCTGGCCCCAAGGACAAGATGCCACAGCCCTCACACAGCCAGGCCTGCCTCAGCCCCTCTGCCTCAGGACACAACAAGCCAGGCTGCACAAGGGTCACCAGCTCCCCAATCAAGGCTATCAAGGGCCAGGTCACCTAAGAACACACACACAAAGCACCCAGCCTGAACTCAATACTGAGCCACTCCCAGGCCCTGAAAATGTGGCACATGGTCACATGTCCTGAAGACAAGCAAAGAAAAAAAAACCTTTGTAGGGTGTGACTGAGCAGGGATAGGGCTCTCCCGGCCCCTCCCCCAGGGCCTCCTATGTCCTATCACATGGGTCCCCAGCGTCTGCCCCAAGGTCTCCATGCCCCACCTCACAGGTCCCCAGTCTCTCCTACCAGGACTCGCTAAACTCCTACTGTACAGGATCTAGTGGGGGTCCTCAGACCTCTGCTTCACAGCCCTGGCTCCCAGGGTGCCCTCAAGTGCCATGGGGTGGGAAAGAGAGGACCAGTCCTCTGCCAGGAGCCCAGGGGGCAGGACATGCAAGGTACTGTACTGCCCTGAGCTCAACCCCACATCCCAGGGGCCTCACCCTACCAAGCCAGGGTCTGCACATCCATGAGAACACACGCCTATAGGTGCTTTTGAGCAGATCCACCTCAAGGGCATATCACACCCACTCCCTGCCCCACAAGCCAGGCACCCTGCCCAGGGGATCCAAGCCAGGTCAAACCCCGGGCAGTCCCTGGTGGGGCCATCTCAACCAGCCCAGGCCTTGCACAGCGCAGGATGAGACCTAGAAAGGAAGGCTGAACTACACCAGTAGGACCCACAGCGGAGACAAAGGGGGCAGGGTCTCAGTCATTCCATGCAAGGACGGTGGCCCATGAGAACATGTGGAGTCCACCTCAGATCTGCTGGAGGGAGCACCAAGACTACGTCCATGCCCACCAAGGCCACATCTATGCTCTAAAGTGCTTCCTACCAAGACGACATGCACGCTCCAGAGCGCTCCCCACTGAGGCCACGTCCACGCTTCAATGTTCTCCACTGAGGCCACAGCCACACTGCGAGATTCCCAGAGGTCACATCCACGCTGTAGAGTACTCCCCACCAAGGCCACGTGGATCGCTCCAGAGTTTTCCCCACTGAGGGCCCAGCCACACTCAGAGAGCGGAGGCCATGTCCACACTCAGAGAGCTCCCCACTGAGCCACGCGCCAGAAGGCTCTCCACTGAGTCCAAGCCCACAGTTCCCTGCTATATTCTTCACCCAGGCCATATGCACGGCTCTGTGGGGCTACAGGTCAGCCTCGGCTAAGCAACAACTCACCCTAGTACCTGGGAAGATTCGATAAGCACAGTATCCACCCCAGCCTCAGACTGTCCCGCAGCTGGACCATGTGGGTGGGAACTGAACCTAAGACAGGCTCTCCCATGTCGAGAGGCCAAAGCCCCTCCCCTCGGAGGACCCTGGGCACAGCTCTGAGGGGTGCTCAGGAAGTGAGGGTGACATGTCACAGGTTCGACCAGCTGACCAGCCAGGCGCCCATGCCACCTCTGAGGCAAGCTTAGCACTGTGGGTGGACGTCAGCACACAGAACACGACGCCAAAGGCCCCCCGCAGTTGCGCACGCAGGCGGGCTCCTTGCTCCACAGGGCCAACGCAGCAGGAGGGCAGAAGAGACCGTGCCTGAGTCGGGATCCCCATGGCTGCGAGGTCCCACCTGGCCTCAGGACCCTGGAGTGGGGCACACAGTGGCGAGGGGCTTCAGCTGAGTCAGCAGGGGCATAGCTGATGTCACCATTAACTGCACGCAAGACAGAACCTCAAATTCTCTTTACAGCAGCATTACTGGGCTACATGATGAAGCCTGAATGCACATCACGCAAGAGCTGGTGAACACATAGGATAAATGCTTGAATTTAAAAAATTCACGACAGTAAAGACACACTGCCATGAACTCCTCTGAAATGACTCCCCCTCACTTCAGACCCACCCACTGTTCTGCCAGTCTTCCCACGTCTTTATGAGGCGTGGTTAAAGATAAAAACGTGGGGAATGCAGCTGCCAGGTGCCATCCAACCAAAGGCAGGCTCACCAGGAACAGACAGCGCCCACGCCCACCTCGCACACCAGGCCGGGCAGCGTGGCTCCTGGCCCTCCATGGAAGCCAATCGGCCACCAAGGGTCACTATTCCGAACCAGTTTGGGACCCGGAGGCGGCCAGCACAGCGCAGCTGAAGATGCTCAGGAAAGAAGACGTGGGGAGCTGCTCGGGCCAGTGGCGCGAACGACAGGACAGCGGCTCTGGTCGAGGGGCGGGCAGCCAGGGACTCGTGGCCACTTGCCTTTTCTTTTACTGTGATCAGTTTTAAAATGTAATCAAATACCATTTTTCTAAGAACACCTCATCATGTCAGTGTGCCCTGAGGCACAAGCCTACAATCCTGCCCTCTAGGAGGCTGAGGCTGGAGGACTCAAGTTCAAGCCCACCCAAGCAACTTCAGCGAGACTCCGTCTTAAATTCAACAACAAAAAATGGAGTTGGGGCGGTAGCTCAGCGTGACGCCCATGGTTCAATCCCCAGTACCCCCGCGCCACACACAAATACAGGCCAGGACCAGGACACGTTGGGACATGCTACGAACCCACAACAGTGCCTGGGAGTGAACACGGCAGGGTGCACGCAGCCGGTGCACCTTTGGGATTTGATCTTGAATGCGTCAAAGTAACACCAGGGTAGAAATCAGGAAAACATGACAAAGTAGAGGAGAGCAAGACACATCATCAGGAGTCCTACCCACGTGGGCACCACAGCAGACACCCCACCTGTGCCAGCAACACTGCCAAGTCCCAGCCAGAGTTCCAAACCTCCCGCTTTCAGGAGTGGTCCCTGCACCCCTGGGCAGTGTCATCAGTCTCTACGCGTCTATCCTAGGCTTAGTGGCTACAAAGGGGTGGGCCAGAGCCGACAGGTCAGGGGAAAGAGGGACTTCCCACCCTCAGGGTCAAGAAGTTCCACAAGCAGCTCACCTGCATTTCCGTAAAATGAAATTCCCCGACTGCTACGTTCCCAAGACCATGCTTAACCTCAAAATCTCCTTAGTTATGTTTCAATCTAAACACACTAAATTCTAGTGCAGGTGTCCTGTTTTGCAGTATTGGGTACACAGGCTCTAATACACAGCTATGTACCCAGGGCTTTTAATTTGGAGACAGGGCCTTGCTAAATTGTCCAGGCTGGTCTCAAGCTTGCGATCCTCCTGCCTCAGCCTCCCAAAAGGCTGGAATTCAGTTTGTTTTTTGAGAAGAAATTACAATTCAAGTTTGTGCAAAGGAAACTTCAATTCTACACACACACACACACAGGATAGATTCTGAACCACCTAGCCTGTTCCAATCTTCTACATGGAGGCTATGATGGCAGGGGTGCCCGCACGGGAGCCCACACTCTGAGCAGTCCCTCATGCTGGCCTGGCCTGCAGCACTTGGCTCTGGGGCAGAGCTGCTCACCTGTGGTGGCGTCCCCATCCCTGTCCCCATCCATCTGTGCACTCATGACAGCTGGAAGGATCCGATGACAGAAGCGTGGGCCAGGGGGCCCGGCAAGCCACCTGCCGTGTCTTCCTGGGGAGGGTCCCCACGCTGCTGTTCCCAGGTGCTGGAAGCTGAGCCGGGGTAGCCTCTGCCAGGTGAATGACGCTGAGGGATGACGTGATGAGGGATGGGCGCGTGACTAGATCAGGTGTCCCGGGCCAAACCCTTAACAGCCACCACCATACGCTGGGAGGGCAGGACCAGCCACCTACTTCTCCCCACAGGAACTAGGCTCAACAGCTGTCCTCAGCTGAGCAGTGTCCACCATGCGACACACATTAATAGCACAGACAGAGGTCCCAGGACCAACCACATGCCAGCCTTCTTCCTCCCTAAAATATAAATCAGCTTTGGACACACCAGATATTCAAGGATTGAAAATACTCGACACAGCACCCTTTCAGAGCTGCCTTTAAAGAACCTGTCCGTTCTGCACCCTCGGGGCTATGATTCGCCACCCACGGCAGGCAGTAACAGCTGGAGAGCCGCTCTAGACCAGACTGGGTCATACCCTCCAGAGCCAAGAGCCCTGACTTGGGGACACTCTGGAGCTGCACGGCACCGCTAAGCAGGACAGAGCTACAGGACAGGGTGGCTGTGACATCACAGCCCTGTAAGGCCCAGATGCCAGGACAGGAGGCGCAGAAACCTGCCCATCCCAGCTGGGACTTTTTTTTTTTTTTTTGAGATAGAGGTATCCCTGTGTGCTGTATGCTAGGCCTGAACTCACTGTGTAGCCCAGGCTGGCAAGGAACTCATAGCAATCCTCCTGTTCAGCCTCCCAAGTGCCAGGATTTCAGGTGTATAAACACCACACCTGGCTAATTTTTATGTTGCACTGGGGAACCAAACCCAGGGCCTTGCGCATGCTAGGCAAGTGCTCCGAGCTATGCCCTGGGCCCCCAGTAGAACCTGCCTTTTCTGCCTTCCAGCATTATTGAGCTGGGTGCTTCTATTAACAAGAAATGTTCAGAATATGGTTTAGTACCAAAAACCTTTGGCCAATACAATTTGGGACTCAAGAGATGAGCCACAGGCCTGCATCTCTCCCCTCCTCCTTAGAAACCACAGTGGGAAGGGGCTGCCTGGCTAGGGTGGCCACCAGTGTGCCCAGGGCCAACTGACGGCATGAGGAGAAATCTCCCTACAAGGGCTATGGAGACATCTCCGGAAGCTGTAAGGGCAGGGCAGATCGTCCTGAGGGAGGTGCCTTGTCCGAGGTATGGCCTGTAATACCTCTGCAGGGTCCGTTCTGCAGGATGCTGTCAGAACCCAAATGCCAGGAGGGTTCTGGCTACTGTGTGGGAAGAAGCCCCCGTGGCTTCCCTGGCCTGAGCTTGGCCACAGCTCGCACAGGCTCTGCCACGCAGCAGCCACTCCTTGCTTTTCACACACACACACACACCTGGGGTCTGATGTCCATTTCTGCAGCAAGGAGGCCCAAGCTCTGTCCCCAGCCCAAGGCACACTGGAGGCTGACCCCCTGCCTCCAACCTGCTGACACTTGCCACCTCCCTCCCGATGCCCCAGCAGCCAAGGACCAACCCAAACACATCCCAAAGATCTGGGCAAGAAAGCAGGACGGAGACTGGCCACAAAAGCCTCACTAGCCCAGCGCCCTGTGGAGGTGGGGAAGGGGAGGGTGAAGGAGCGACCATCTCTCCGGAGGAGAAACGGACAGATGCCTGCACCAGGACACCAGCATCAGCAGAGCTGTGGCACAGGAACGGCGGAGACCCAACCAACGTCACGGGATAGGCACTCGAGGCCTCGGCATGGAGTTCCCCTAGGGCTCAGACATCTTGTGGGGCCTCAGGGATCTACACGGGCAGGGGCCCTCTCCAGTGGACAGGTCATGCTATGGGGTGGGGAGGCGCTTTCATGTCCAAATCCAGGGGCAGGGACTACAAGGACTCTGCATCTCCTAAGCAGGGTGTGTGCTGGCTTCAAAGGCCTTCCTGCCCAGACAGCCGTAGGGGAGGGGGTCTCAGCCCAGGTTCACAGGCACAGGTCCCATGCCAATGATGTGGCCGCAGGGGGCTGAGCTGACCTAGGTCAGGGCCCCTTTTCCCAGCCATCAGCTGGAAGAGCCCCCACCAGGGCAGTGGCTGGCAGGGAAAAGCACCTGCCCCCAGGGGTCCGACCCTGGATTTTCACACCATTCTTTCAGAATGGCTCCAATGGGAAGGGTGGAGCCAAAAACATTCCCTGTGGTCAGCTGAGCAGGCTAATGACGCTGGTGGGTGGTGGCCTCTGCCCCTTCCGGCCACTAGGCGCTGGCAGGAAGTCTGTCAGCTTGGCCCCAAGAGGCCCGAGGGTCACACTGGGACCTCGTGTCATGGAGGCCAGGAAGACACACAGGACACCATTTGTCACAGAGGCCAGGGGCTGTTCCACAGGAACCGGGGGCACAAATATCGAAGATGGTAGGATCTAGCCACTGTGGAACGAAGTCCACCAGACGACCTTGAGCTGTCCCACTGTCTCCAGGGCAGGCCCCCTGTCAGGCCAGGCCTAAGAATGCCCCACCACAGCCACATCCTGGCAGATCCTGGCAGATAGATCTCTCAAGTAACTAAGGGCTGGTATAAAGTGCCCATGGGTCCAGGGCCCTGAAGGTCTATTAATAACCACTGGCCTCTGGCCTCCACCCTCCACACTGGGCAGCTTCCCACCCCTCAGGAAACCCAGGTCAGTGGAGCCCCTGGGTCGACTGATGAGGGAGAGTTAGACTGCGACAAAGCCCCCCATGCGGGCATCAACATCACATTACCAACCCTGCCATCTTGGGTGTCCAGGGAGTGCGCGATCTTGGAGGAAGTGACCCCACCCTTCGCCCTACACACACCTGGGACCCGCCCTCCCAGCACTGCCCCCACTCAGCACCCTGGCTGGCAGAGGACGGAGGGCACATGGAGCCCGACTGTCCAAGTCCCGCGTTGTCTCTGAAGTAGCAAAGCTAAGGTTCCTTTGCGGCAGCTTTCTTCCCCCCCCCACCCCACCCCCAGTCCTGCGCTCCTTCCCTGGTAACACCCTTTCCCCACCAGATGCCAAGCATCCATCCCAGGCGTGCAGTCGGGGCTTCACAAAGACAGTGGCAGTGCAGAGGCATGACCTGGCCTGGGACCGGGTGTGTGGCATCGAGCCCTCCTACCAGCACAAGAGCTGCAGGCAGCCTGGCTCTCCTCTTGGAGGACAAGTCCAGACATAAGCAGAAACCCACAGACAGGCGTGCAGTGGGGCTGAGGCCCATGAAGGCTGAGGCTTAGACTACCTCAGATTAGCTCCCACCCAGGACCTCCAGTGACCGGGGTTCACAGGGGTACACAGGCTCTGGAGGCCTGGGTAAACCGGGCGAGGCTTCCAGGTATGAACGGATGTCTGCAGCCTGTACGTGGAGGACAGGGCCTGGACACACTACATAGCCAAGGCCGAGTTCCCCCACCAACTTTCAGGCTCCTCAGCCCAGATACCTTCTGCAGCCTATGTTTCCAATCTGACCGGACACTCAGCCCAGGCAGAAATCAGGGACCCGTGGGAACTCAGCTGACTGTCCACAGGACAGAGGAATGCAGAGGTGCAGGGAACACAGAGAACAAGTGACCAGGAAGGCCCTCAGGCTCAGACATGCATCACATGCAACACACACTCACACACACAAGAGCGTGTGCACATGGCTGCTCATGCAAACACACTCATTCACACACACCCCACAGCTCGTACACACTCATGGCCATCTGCACAGAGCCACACACCTGCTCAGGGAATCCGCACACACTGGATACCCACAGGATGTGGCTATCAACGTCCCTTCACAGGGGTGGCAGCCTCGGGTGCTTCACATCCCAACACCCCGTCCCACGGGTACAGGTCCCAGCCGAGTCTCCCACGCACAGCAGCCTAGCGTAGCGGGCAGCAGGCCTGGCCTGCCCTAGCTGAGGACTGGGCCCTCTGGGACAGCTCTGATTACAGGCCCTGCCGGGCTGTGGCGGAGACCCCCGCTAAATGGAAGGAAATCCGATGCGCCTGCACTCCCCTCCTGATACCGGCAGCACTCGATCCGCCCCAGGGAGAGTGGACACGGCCCTGATCCTCCCCGAGGGCCCAGCCCGACCCACTGGCGCCAGAGACTCACAGACAGAGCCAAGAAATGGGAGGTCAAGGCTACCTTTGTGAAGGGCCAGCCCCGGTGAGGGAAACTGAGGCACAGAGACACTCTGGGTCACCCTGATGTCTTCAGGGACCCATCACCCTGAGGGAGCTGTCCCAAGGGGAGGGTTCGAGCAGTTAAGAAGCTAGTCTCAGTGTCCTAGCCCTGGTGGGGGCCCCACAGCGTCATGTTGACCAAGGTCACAGGCGTGTGCCTGAGAGGCCCATGAACACACCTGGTCAGGCTGCAGCACAGACAGCGCCATGCAGCTGCAACCATCTGGACTCTGACAGGATTCCGACTCCTTCACACAAGGCCCGGGGGCGCTGACCTCAGACCCTGCAGATCCTTCCCAACCTCTAAACACAGAGCAGGGTTAAGTCCTGCAGAAGAGGACCTGGGGTCCTGCCAGAAGCTCCAGCAGCAGGAAGTGACGTGACCTGCTTGGATCCTAGCACACAGCCCAGACCCCACTCCACACCCAGCTTCCTCAAAAAGAAACCGCAGAGGGCACAGGAAGCAATGGGCATACAGGCACCCACTGAGAAAGCCAGCATGCTCCAACCACATGGAGGCCCCTGTGCCCCCAAACCCCAGCTCCTACAGGCCCAACCCCAACCAGCGTAAGGCTGGATTAGACCTGCTCAGCACCCCAGACACAGCATCCTGGACAAGGCTAATAAGCGTCCCCATATGCGTAAGCCCTGCACTAAAAGACCTGAACTAGGCCAATTTAGCAGCCCCCAGCAGAGATCCTGAACAAGACTGCTCAGGATCCCTGTACACATGGACTCCAGGCAAAGGGACCCTGGGCCAGGTCTGCTCTGCACCCCAGATATAAGGATCCTGGACCAGAACTGCTCACCAGCATTCCTGACAAGAGGCTCAGGAGCTGGCAGGGCCCTGGCAGCAATGGACACACACGTGGACCGAAGGGCAGCTGGGTCCTGTGGTGGCTGAGGTGCTGAATGCAGGCTTCAGTACATGGCCTGGGTCCCTCTGCTGAGCGTGGCCGCATTTAACCCTCCGTGCTCAGCCCTAGAGCTGGCCAGCCGCCTCTCACCAGGACCATATTCTACCTGGCCACTCGGCCCTGCAGGCCCTGGGCTGCACAGGGTTCTCTCGTCCCACGGTCAGAAGGCCTTACGATCCCCAGCCACCAGTGGCTCCTGTCTCCAGCACATCCGTCACTACAAAATTTCTCTCACATTATCCCCCGCTACACTCTGTGGCACTGCAGTTGATACTTAACATTGAAGTCATACTTTGTCTTGAGTGAGGACTACAGAGGCAGTGTACATACAGTCCCCAGGCCAGTGCAGAGGATCACGGGAGCCCCCAGGCCTGCCACCCACAGCACAAGCCAAGCCCCAGGGCACGCATGGGCATGCACTCGCCACTGGCCATCACTGCACCCAACTGCACCACAGACAGGGTAAGCTGTCCATTTACTGAACCCAAGGACAATGGCCCTGGGCAGGACTGGCCCATGGTCACCATCCCCCAGTACAGGTAACAGGGCTGTCCAGAGTCCCATGGTTAGGCCCGGCACGCTGCTCAGGATGGCAGCCCTGTGTTCAGTGGGCAAAGGCCCTGACCAGGACCATTTGCTCCTAGGCTGCCTCGCGGCTGGGACGGGGACTGGGGGGTGGGGATCAGCCTCCAACCTGTTTTTAAGATCAAATGCCCGGGACCTCTGTGGCCTCCACCTGGCCAGCTCTGTGCCTGGTCACAGTCCTCGCCCTCTCTGGGCCCATTCCTTCCAAATGTACAAGAGGGGACTGAAAAGGCCCGCATCTCCACGCAGGAGACACCTGAGGTCACCTACTCTACAGAAACCACACTGAAATCCAGCGGTGCCACCCTTGGAGGGGCGCAGTGCCAGGCTCCAGGGCGAGGGCTGAGGGAGGTGTCCCTGCAGGCTCAAAGTGTGCAGGTGTCTGTGGGGGTGTGTAAGGGCACACACGTACACAGCAGGTCCTCAGACCACATACACAACACCAGTAACACGCCAAATCCCTTAAGGCACCGGGGACAGCAAACAGCTCCACACCTGGCCCAGAGTTAGGTAATCATGCTACAGATACAGAAAAACAGTTGCTCCATACCTGCCCCGGGGATGCCTCCTCTATCAGTGTCCTTCCCTAGAAGGGAAGCCTCTTCCCCGCTTAGCCCAGGCAAGCTGTGGCCCTCGGAACCCCCCCGCCACACGCAGTACCCACACATGCGTGCACTCGGAGCTCCACCTGGCAGGCACTGGGCGCCTTTCCACAGAGCTCCATCTCAGCAGTTAGCAGTCACCACCCAAAGCCACAGCACGCACAGCGCCCTGAGGTTGGGGGACAGCTGCTTATCACTGTCACCCCGGGGGTCTCAACTCATGCCATGCCTACAGGACTGTCCCCTCACTGCTTCACAAGCTGCCCCTCAGGGAAACCCCACCACCTCCCGTATCTCTGCGCCATACCAACATCCTCGGCAGCTGCGCCTCCCAGCCCCACTTCTGACCAGCCTGGAGAATTACTCCACAGCACATGGTATGTAGCTAGGACAGGAGGGGGTCATCTGCTCACCCCTGGTCCAGGCCCACAAGGAACATGACCTTGGCAAACCCCTGCTAGAGCCAACGTGTGGCTGGCCACATGGGACCCTCTGTGGGCCCTTCCCTCCCAGCAGCACCCCCAGACACCCCGTACCTGCTCAGCACTGACGCACACCCAGCACAGCATGGGGACCAGCGGGCTGGGAACCATTCCAGGACCCACAGAATTAGTTCCAGGCTCAGACCCGGGCACAGAGCTACCTCGCCAGGACAAGTGACCCCAGCCACTCACCAGACAGGTCTGGGCCAGGGAGGACAACAGATCCTCTGCAGGGAGCCCCAGCACCTCTTTGCCCCATGGCATGCACACACATGTGTATGCACACATATGTGTTCACTCCCACATGGGCTCAGCAAGACGACCTGACTGCCCACTCCCCAGCGGCAGGACCATTGCCTGCAGAGGAGGCCACGCACACAGAGGCAACAGGACACAGACACGCACCCCGCAGCCACCTTCATCCCACCCGTGTGCCTCCGTTCCTTCGTTCCTTCCTTCCTTCCCTCTTTCTTTTTTCTTTGCTACTTTGGGTCAAACCTGGGCTTAGGATGCTCTACCACGGAGCTATATACCAACCTTCTCTATTTCTTATTTTGAGACAGAGTCTCATTAAGTTGCCTAGGCTGGCCTTAAACATGTAACCCTCCTGCCTCAGCCCGCCCAGTAGCTGGGATCACAGGCACACACCACCATGTCCAGCTTTAGCTGTTCATTTTTGGTTTTTGTGGTGCTGGGGGAGGGGGTCAAGCTCATGGCCTTGCGCACGCGAGGCAAACACTCTGCCACTGAGCTGCACCCCTATTTCCACCTTTGGCTTTAAAACAGGAATTAGCTGCACAAAGACATGTTCTTTCTGCAGTCTGCCCTGGCCCCAAACACTAAACCTCACAGTATCTCATAGCGATGTCCAGGATCCTCAAAGCCCATCACAAGGACTCCTGACAAGAAGGTTCCACGTGCCGCCTGTCCCGGCTCAGGTAGCCAGGCAGTGGAATCACTGTCATCTGTCTTTGCCTGAAACCTGGGAAGGCTCCACCTCTTGTCCTTGCTGAGCAAGATGAAACTGGAAGAGCTTTATCTACTTTTTTTTTTTTTTTTTTTTTTTTTTTTTTTGCGTGGTGCTGTGGACTGAATTCAGGGCCTTTGCATTGAGCTATATTCCTGGCCCCTATTTCTTATTTTGAGACAAAAACTCACTCAATTGCCCAGGCAGAACTCTAAAGTACAATTCTCCTACCTCAGCCTGCCCAGGTGCTGGGATTACAGGCATGGACCACCGGGCCCAGCTTGCGGCCCACTTATCCCCACATCCCAATGGCGGCCCCAAGACCATGCCAGCAGCCACAGCAGCCCTTGAGAGCAGCAGTGAGCACTGCCCACGCCCAGTCTGCACCCAACACTCAGGAGGACAGAGGAGCTGCAATCATTTGGGGGGTGTCGCCCCAAAAGAGGGTAGCAAGAATCCCCAAGGCAACTAGCAGGACACAAGGAGGAAGAAAAACCAAACCAAGAAGACACCAGTGCTCCCCAAGAGCCGGTGGCACAGCCCACAGGGGCGACGCACCTCAGTGTAACCCCTTACAAGGGTCAGGTGGGTGCTGGCTGGGTCTCTGCATCCTCCCCTGGACGCCCCAGGGAGTCAGGCCAGGCCCCTGTCTGGGGAGAATGCACGTCCTTTTTAGGAGTCAGGCTGTGTCCAGCCAAGCAAGGCCCTCTCCCGTGACGCTCTGAAAACATTCCCACTGAAAACCTAAGAGTCTACGTGTCCTTCTCACTTCAGGAGACATCTCACGTCGCATCAACGTCAGTCTGAAAGAACGTTCAGGAGCTGCCGGCTGAAGCGGATGGGGGCTGGGACCCCAGGTCATTCCAGAGTTCGGCTGGAGTAGGGCCTGCCAGGCCGCACAGGGGTGTGAACCTGCAGCTAGGACACCAAGGGGAAAGGCGGGGAGCCATTCTTGCCCCCGCCCCTGCCCTCCACGCCAAAGGCGCAGTCTCCTCCAAGGGGAGAGGCAGCAGGCAGGCCCCACCTGGGTCACAGCAGCAGGAACAGCCCAAGGTTAGGACTCAAACTAGAGTCCTGGGGACAGGACAGGCTGGCTTTGTGCCCTGCAGGCACAGTCTCTGTGAGTCAGAGGCTTCAGAGTCTAGGGCAGCTAGATCACAGATCCAGGCCACCCTCACTCTAGTCCCCTCTGCTCAGCAAGCTGGGGTGGCCCGGGAGGCCAACACCACCACAGAAAGGGTTTCCTGGTACACTTTCACCAGGCAGCACCCAGAAGCCGGCACCTCTGGAGGCAGTGCAGGGGCCTGCTGGGCCACACTGAAGACAGACAGCTTCCAGCAGCTCTGACCCTGATCCTGTCCTGTGCTCACACATGCAGACATGGCAGTCCCCATGCAGCTCTGGCTATAGCTGCCTCTATAGGCTCTTCCCACCAAAATGTAAATTCCACAGCCCCTTCCCCAGCTGGAGCCACCAAAATGGCTACAGGACACCTCCGGCACCTGGGTCTGTCTGGCAGCTCCCACTGGAAATGACGATGAAAGCCAGGCCTGGCGGCACAGACCTATAATCCCAGCACTCTGGGAGGCTGAAGCAGGAAAACTGTTCCGTTCCAGCCCAGCCAGGGCAACGTGACAAGATACCATCTTGAAATCAGAAATAAAAAAACAGGCCGGGGATACAGAAAGGTAGTAACCGAGGAAGAAATCAGGAAAGCAGAGACCAAGGTGCAGCAGCATGCCAGTCCTGCGTCCATGGCAGGGGAGTTCCCCAAATACTCAACAGAGGGGGGTATGTGCAGCCGAGTCGCAGCGGCAGGGCCTCCACCACAGCTTCAGGCCCCAATAGGCACTCAAGAGCACGCAGGAGGCCCACGCTGGCTTCCCTTCCCTCCAAGAGTCTGTGGGCAGCAAGCCCCAGGGAGCCATGGGCAGGACCACAGAGCACAGGCAAGGGGCTCGCCCTCCTGGGGACTACATCCTCAGGGGGATAAAGTGACGAGGGGCACAGCTCCAGGGTCCCTAACAGTACAAGAAACAGCATTGACAAACTATGCCCAGCTGGAACACAAATGCCACCGAAGGTCTGGGGAGAAGTGGCGCACACGTGCCCTGGACACCCAGGAGGGGCCTTGTTCCCGGGGGTCTGGGTGTGTTCTGGGAGTACTGGGACGCAGCCCAACATGTGGCTGAGCTTACAAATTCGGCCTGAGGTTTCACCTGTTCTCACAGTCCCAGCCAAGGAGCGAGCCAAAGGAGCCTGGAGAGCCCTTCACTCCACCCGGCAGATCCACTCAGGGAGGTGACAGATCCCTGGCAGCGTGAGCATGGGCTAGGCCGCTTGGAGGTGCGTCTCCTGGCCGGGGTCCACAGGCTCCCAAGTGTTCCAGCGCAAGCACCTGGCCTTTTCTGCCCAGCCAAAGGGCATCGAACGCTGGGGGCAGCAGAAGACCTGTGCCCTGCCGAATGGTACCTCTCTCCTTCCCCCAGTCCCTTGCCGGGAGCCTGGGGGGCAGGCTGGGAGCTGGGTGTGGGACCTGCCTATGAGGGCAGTGGGGCAGCTGTGCCTCGGGCTCCTCCTCGGCCGCCCCAGCAGAAAGGCCTCAGGGTTTTGGGGGAGGCGGAGCCGAGGTGAAGGCCCGAAGGAGGTAAGGGCGATCCCAGCAGGAGGCAGGAACCAGCGGGTGCCTGCCAGGCCCGGCCCCATCCAGGGGAAAGCGAAAGTGGAGAGAGCGCTCAGGACTCCAGACAAAGAGCCGGCGAGGCAGGAGGGCGCCATGGTGACGCCCCCTGCCCCCTCCCCGGCCCAGGCGTCCTCCCTTCCCGGTGACCCCAGGGGAGAACGGCTTGGGCCAAGGTCGGCGCCGCAAGCCTGGGATTCCAGCTCGGGCTTATCTGACGCTCGGGCGGCCTAGGGACAGCGACGTCCAAAGGACGCCACCCCGGGGTCTGCAGCCCCGCCCGCCAGCGGGCGCCACCCAGGAACCGGGACCGCCCTCGCTCCCACCGCGACCTCCGGCCGAGTGGTGGGAAGTCCCGGCGAGTTGTGGGAAGTCGCTTCCGGTGCCCGGCGCCGGGCGCCCGCGGGCCAAGCCCTGCGCCCCGATCCCCTCGGGGAGGGCTCCGCGGGTGAGTCAGCGGGAGAGGGAAGAAGCGAGGCGCGGGCAGGCCGGCCTGCCCCGGGACCCCGGACCCCGCCGCTACCCACAGGGCCCCGTCACCCTCCGCCCCGGCCGCCCGCCTGTGTCCCGCGGCAGGTGCGCCCTGCTCACCCGGGCTGGACCGGCCGGGCCCCGCGCCCTCGGGCGTCCCCGGGGCGTCCGCGCGCTCGGCCGCCTCCTCCCGGTCGCCTCCCGCGCGCGCCTCCACGGGCACCACCGTGAAGTTGGTGGGCATGGTGCGCCGCACGCTGCCGGTCCGCAGCTACGCTCGGCTCGGCTGCCGCCGCGGACTCGCCGAGGAGTCGGACCCGCCCTCCGGCCGCCGCCACGTGACCGCACCTGCCCGCCCCCGGCCGGCCGAAAAGTTTGCTGGGGGCGGGACGGGGCGGGGCGGTCTCATCCGGACCCGCCCCTCGAGGACAACCCATTCTCGCGGGGGCTTCCCGGCCCACCCCTCGCCTCGGAGCTCGGCGCTCCCAAGTTCCCCTGGCCACGCCCATCGCCCGTAGATCACGCCTCTTCCTCTGTCCCGAAGGCCACGCCTCTCCGTGGCCACGCCCCCACAGTAGGCCACGCCCCTGCCAGCTGACCGCGCCCCCGCCTGCCTGTGGCGCTGGGTCCCTGACCTCGGGCCGGAGCGCGCCCCGGAAGCGGTGCTCGGACTCCGGACCTGGGTGGCCTGCTTGGTTACCCGGGGACACAGTCCTGTCCCGAGGAACCCGGTAGAGCGAGGTCGTAGGGCCCCGTGGTGACCCAGGCGCGCACACAGGGCTCCGTGGAGTCCCAGACGCGCTCACGCTCAGGGTCGCGCCCTGCAGCCCCACACTGCGGAGCCCATCCTGAGGACGTGGCCCCGTCCACAGGGGACACCGGGCGCGCACTAAGCACCGCCACCTGACTGCGCCTCGCGCCGTTCAATGCGTGACGCGTGGGAAACCGGACCGTCGTCACAGGACTGCTAAACGTCCGGGCACTCGGACGGACCTGTGGAGCGGACAGAGGCGCCCGGTCCTCCGCGTGCCCGCCCCGCGAGCTCTCGGAGCTGTGGGGAGAGCCGGCCATGGCTCCCGGCCGCCCAAGTCCTGGGCCCCGCGTCGGGTCCGCGTCACCCCGTAAGCAGAAGGAGAGCAGTCCTGCCGGTGCTGATTCCCCGCACAAGGCGAAGGCGGCCCAGCCCCTGCACCCACCCCGCCCCAGGCTTTGAGACCTTCCCCCAGGCCCTAGCTCACCACGGTCCTGGCAGAGGTGAGGTGCCGGGCCCTGCGCCAGCGCGCTTCCCGCCTTCATCCTCTCTAGGTCCGCAGGACAGAAGCGGGGAATGACCGCCCCCCAAAGCACAGCCTGGCTCTCCCAGCGGCTCGACCTGAGAGCTGAGCCCCACCGGGTCGTATCCCAGGATCCACTGCGGTGGACCAGACCTGCAGGCCCTCAACCATCCAGCACCATGGCCAAATTCAACCCCGACTGTTGCCCTCCTAGTATGGGGCCATTGAACCTTGTTGGGCTCAGGGGAGGCCCCCAAGGCCTTGACACTAAGCTACATCCCAGGCCGTTTTTATGTTTGATTTTGAGATAGGGTCTTGCTCGGTAGCTAAGTGGTGGAGGCTGGTCTCACACTGGTCTGTCCTTCCTCACCCTCCCAGAGAGCTGCGATTATAGGCGTGCACACCAGGCCCCGTGCTGTGAGCCCTGTGTTGGCGCCCCCTTCCTCCAGGGCTGCTCCCCTTTCCTCACACTCTAACAGGTGCATAGGCCAGGCCCACAGAGGTCGCTGGCCTGGCTGGTAGCTGTGCTCTGTCCGCTAGGCTCGTGCACTTCTGGAATGCCACCGGGAGCCAAGCTTGGGGGATCCAGCTGGCGCCCGGGGTGTTCCTGCTGCTGCTAAGGATCACCCTGTGGCCAGAGCCTGCTGACATCTGTGGACTGACTGTGAACTTGCATGTTGCTTCTCTCGTGAATACACGGAAGTGACTTTCTTGGGAGGGCCTCCCCTTGTCCTCCAGGGTCCTGGCTGACCGCCTCCTTTCTGCCTCGTCTCTTTGGGAGATCCACCACCTCTCCTCCCTAGCACAACTGATTCGTGACCACCCTAAAGCCCTTCAGATTGAGTCCTAGTCCTTGTGATTAGGCCTGGTCACAGCTGATGGCCTGCAGGCCCGGTGACGGGTCTCACTGGGTCTTACTGTGGGGTGCCCGTTGGTGGTCATGGCCATTGTCAACTTCCCACAGGAGATGGAATTTCCACCTGATTAAGGGGGACTCTCCTGCCTCAGCACCAGGTCATGAGGCCATGGTACCCCCCAAAGAGAAGCATGTTTGGGAACCCTGCTGGAATGCTCTCAAGAGAATCACCTCCAGATCATATGCCTAATGCCCTGGGAGTCTTCTGTGTCCTCTCCTCTATTCCAGGCCAGTTCTTAGGGTCCCCCATCATCTCTCCACACCCAGGGACCCTGGGCACTTTCCTGTTTCCTGTTGGTTCTAGGCTGCATCTGTTTTGGGGGATGGGCTGCTCTCTAGGGACCTCAGAGGAAGATGCACCTGAGATGGGGCAAGATGTGGGCTGGAGGGGAGCTTCCATGGGGGGTGGGCACGATGGGAGGCTGAGGACACTCTCTTCTCTCCGAGGCTGCTCACTTTAGCTGTGCACAGCCCTGGCACCCACCCAAGTGCGTGCTTCTGTGGCCCAGAGGCCCTGGGGACTCTGCCAGTTCCTCTGACCTTGACACTCCAGCTCCCAAGGTCGACTGCTCTTCAAACCTCTGGAAAGACTGGCCCAAGCCTACAGGGGTGGGGAGCCGTGGGGGTGAGGAGGAAGGGGAAGGAGGCAGAGGAAGAGGGAGAGGGTAGAGGAAGTGAGGAGCGGCAGAGCGGCCCAGGGGGACCACAGGGAGGGGAAAGAAGGAAGGGGAGGGGCGGAGGGAAGTGCACGGTGGTGGGCTCGTTGGGTAGTCTCTGTGTGCCCGGGAGGAGGCCACAGAGGGGACTCGCTGTAGCTTCAGCAGGGGAGAGGTGGGCAGCCTTGGAAATGATGGAGTGGATGGGCATACCCCAACAGGACAGCCAGGGCCACCTAGTCTGGTGCCCTGAACTATGCCACGGTCACCTCCGAAAGGTCCCCACATCCTTTCTTCCTGGCAATAGGAGGCTGGGCCTTTTTTATTTCTGACTCCTTTCTGTCCACAGGAAAGGGCAAGGCATCCAGAACAAGTTACTCACAAAGGCTGTAAGTGCAAAGAGCTCCCTGGCCAGCAAGGTCCCACCAGACCCACTTCACTCAGTCTGGAACCTCACATGCAAGCCCCCAGACTGCCGCCAGCCCAGCCTGGGGGCCCTCACCGATAGCAGGGATATCCTCCCCCTGCAGGTAATCGTGGCCTCTGAGCCCCACACTCACTCAGGCAGGGCCGGCCACCGTGATTGACCCATGGCTGCCGTGGGAGCTCCGTGGCCTCTGCTCTCAGCCCAGCCTTGCCCTGTTACTGAAAGTCCTCCCCTGGAGCCTGGCCCGGGGTGGGGGTGCAGCTCCAGGGTAGGCACATGCCTAGCAGGTTCTGGACCCAGGTTCTACCCCTTCTACTACAAAAACAAAGAAAAAAAATATCTACTTGTTTTCGTTATTTAAAAAGAAAAAGAACTGCCATTGCCGTAAGTGTAAATGGCAACATTGGCCACCTTTGCTCTCCCTGGTACGCAGTTCACGGCTTTAGGCACAGTCCTGTGGTCCACTTCAGAATGCCTCCTGCCTAAACCTCTGTCCCAACAAACACCAGCCTCACAGCCGCTCCAGACCCCACACCTCTGTCCAACGGGTGTCTGTGCACATAGGATTGGAGAGGACATGGTAACGGCCCCCATGCCTGGGCTGTGCTGGGCCAGAGGGCTCTCCAGCTCCGACAGAGCGCACACCCTCAGGCAGATGCTGGACACTGCGTGGCTGTCGTGACCTCCTCCTTCACCACCTGGCTCCACCCTGCACTTGGTCCTAAGGAGCCCTGCTGAGGGCTGCCGCTAGGAAAATCAAGGTGCGCACAGTTTACAGCACACAACTTATTTCCTAAGGAGCCACACGGGCACATACCACGCATCCACAGTAGGACACGTGTCTTCAGGGAAGAGGAAGGGCCTCCTGGGCACCCTACAGCTGTGGGGTCTGTCTGCCAGGCCCCACGGGACTGGATGCCCCGCTTGGCTTTGGTGTTGTCATCTGTCTCCCAAGGACAAAGGGATGGGTATCCACGACGCCTCATGTATGGAAGTCTGCCTGCTGTGACGGGAGGACCCCGGCGCCTTCTACACGGGACGGGGCACCCTCAGGCGCCTTCCCTGTGGGGCACAGGAGCGCCCCTCTGGCGGCTCTCTTGTATCCCCCTCGTGCCCTCCTGTGCCCTTCACTCTGTAACTTGTTCCTGCATTCCCCAGACAAAAATACCTCCCAATCGTTTAACTGTTAACGACCTGCTGTGCTGGGGATAGCCGGCCAGTCCAGCGTGATCTCTGTCCTATTATTACCCAGCTTAGATAAGGGAACACAGTTAAAGGTCAGCCACAGGGTACGGGTGGAGCCAGCGCCTGGCTCTTCGTTCCCTCAGGGGGCTGCACAGAGAGGCACCCCAGTGTGCACTGGAGGCGCAGCACCAACCCTGACCCTTGCAGGCAGGGCAGCCTGCACGATGGTAACCAGAGCCCCTCCGTGCCCAGGACCCAGCAGAGGGCGCCAGGAGAGAGAGGGCGGTGCCCGGCCAGGCCTGTGCCCTGCGGAGCAGCTGTACAGTAGGATACAGGCCAGCCAAGACAGGCTGCGAGACAGGTGCCATGCGTGTCACGGGGACACACGTGTGCCAGTTGTGGGGACTTTCACAACTCCGCTACAGGTGTCTCTACGGGTGTTCTCCCAACCAGCTTCCACTCTCCTCGTGTTTTGGGGGTTTTTTAATTCATGTTTTTTCAGTGCTGAGGATTGAACACAGGGCCTTCACTTTAAGCTACAGCCCCAGTCCATTTTGTTTTTATTTTGAGACACGGTTTTGCTAAACCACTAAGTTGTCCAGGCTGAAGCTGCATTTGTGATCCTCCGCCTCAGTCTCCCAGGGTGCTGGGGTGGCAGTCCTGTGCCACCGGACCCAATCTCTCCTCACGAGTAAAGCTTCAAATTTTGCTTGGCAAACTACAGTGAGATCTGCCTCTCCCCGCCCCCCACCCCCCAGTCCCATAAGACAAGGGAGGGCGTGCATCCACCCAGCTGTAGCCAGTTTACGGTATTCTCTTGGCTTGAATCACCTTCTCCAAACTCTAAACTTTTGTCTTGAGCCCCAGGACAGCAGCCAGGCGGATACACTATTTAAATTGGGCCGAATATTGCAAGCCTTTGGTTCCTATTTCTTCGGGGTAATGTGTTAAAAACCCCGCATTGTGTATGTGTGGCACCAGGGATTGCACCCGGGCTTTCACAATGAGCTGTGTCCGAAGCCCATCCTTAGTTTTGATTTTGAGAGAGGATCTCACTACGCTGCTAAATTGCCCAGGCTGGGCTGAAATTTATAATCCTTCTGCCTCAGCCTCCCAGAGCACTGGGATTACAGGCTCCTGCCACCGGGCCTAGCTAAAAATACACTTTATAAGTAACCTTTGATTGCTCTTGAAATCTACCAACAACACAGACTCACAATCTCCAGAGCCCAGCCCCAGCCCCAGGCCAGCCTGCCCCAGTTCAAAGCCTGATCCCGCCTAGAAAGCAAACTTCACAGGTAAAGGAATTTAATACTAGGCTAAAGGAATAGCACAGCTGTTGGAGCGCAAGGCCTTGAGTTCTATTCCCCATCACCCCATAAGCAAAGCATTATAGCGCGCGCCTGTAATCCTTGCACTCGGGAGGCTGAGCGGGGAGGATTGCTGTGAGTTCAAAGCCAGCCTGGGCTCCATAGTGAGTTCAGGATTAGCCTGGACTGCAGAGCAGCAAGACACCAACTCAGAATAATAATAATAATCCAACATCCCAGCAAGTAAAAAGGGAAAGTTTTTTAAAGCAAGTCTGGGGCCGGTGGTGCAGCTCCGTAGTACAGTGTTTGCCTAGCAAGTAGCAGGTTGTGCATTCCACCCCCAGCAGTGCAAGGCCAGAGTAAACTAAATTACATAGCAAGGCCAGCTAGGGCCGTCCCTACTGCACGTCTCTGTCTGAGAAAGAAGGTATACACAGCAAAACTAAAACACCACCACCAAAACCAAGTCAGGTGCGGCACCTTATAACCCCAGCACTCTGGAAGGGTGAGGCAGAAGGGTCACAAGTTCAGGCTCCTGCCTGGGCAGTTTAGCAAGATCTCGTATCACAAATCAAAAAATAAAAGACTGGGAAAGAAGCTCAGGGCAAAGGCCCCAGGGCTCGACCCTTAGCACCACAACAATAGCAAAGAGAGAGAAAGGGGGAAGCACCAGGGACAGGCTGGGCTGGTCAGGGGAACCTCCTGGGTGCTCTTGCCCGGGAGGCAGATTTCCCAAAATAACTGGGTGTTGCCAGTTGTAAAAGCTAGAAGAAAGGAATTTGAATGTTTTCGCCATAAAACAGTAACAGATGTTTGAGCCTCATACGTGTTCCTGATTCAAACATCACACCACGCATAGCATGATGGTACATCATGGGCCACCACTGATAAGCACATGCTTTGTGCTGTTAAGTACTGGTTAAATAAACTTAATTAAAACCAGAGAAAAGCAAAGAGGATTTGCAAGTCCAGCACCCTGCCTAAGGCGCATACCTGTAATCCCAGCACTCAAGAGGCTGAGGCAGAACTTCAGGAGTTCCAGGCCAGCCTGGGCTACATAGCAAGATCCTATCTCATAGAGGGGGAAAAAAAAAAAAGCTAAAGAAAGAATGAAGGCAGGATCACCACACCTCCACAGGGCGGGGGCGTGGAGGCGCCCCAGGCAGAAGGGAGTGGTTTCTAAGGCGTGGGCACAGACCGCACAAGGGAGCGGTGGAGCACTCTGAGACAGTGTGGCTGAGAAGGCAGTGCCCCCGAGTTAGACACACACACACACACACACACGCACACACCCCACACGACATGGGTCCCTGCAGTGACCTGACGGAGTTGGGCCCATGTGGGGCAAATGTCAAGGTCACCACTCCAAGAATGACCGGATCTGAGCAAGGAAAGATACACAGTTCAGGAGAATGGCCCTTCCCTGCTAACCCCAGCCCCAGGTCACGCGCCCCTAAACCAGCCCACACAGCAAGCCCCACAGAACACCAGGAAAACGGACAATTCTCGGGGGCAGCTTGACATGCCAGCCAGCACTCAGTGACGGATAAGCAGGGCACACCCATCAGGAAAGGCAGAGTTGTGAGCAGCCCGTGAGGAAGACAGACCCAACTGGCAGGAATGTGGGGCCCGCACCCCACTCGGGGGCATCCCACCCCCACCAGGCCCCAGGACCTGCTCTCGCCTCCACCAGGGGCCCCGTGATCCCAGCCACACCTGGCCTCCAGTCCCACCCGCCACAGGCACTTTCACCCACTTGCAGAAAAGAGAGCGCGAGACACTGGTTTCCCTGTTGGGACAGGGCTGGAAACCAGCCACAGAGAAATAACCAGAAGTTCCCCGGGGCCCTGGGAAGTGAAGCAATCTGCTCTAAAAACGTGACGCGTTAAGGAAGCCGTGACTTAAACTCAACATTTTCTAAATGAAACGATGACATCGCTATGCAAACTGCGGGAGGCTTATACTGTGCAGAAGGGGGCCGCACTGCTGCGGTAGCAGCCCTCCAAAAACCAGAAGAGGTGTCATGGGCTGGCCTGAGTCCTGGGCTGCAGGTGGGAGTCTGGCTCGGAGGCCTGTGAAGGGACCTTATTTGGAGATGGGGTCCCTGTAAGTGTGACCGGGTCACACTCACACTGGGGGAAGTGGTCCCTATCATGGTGACCGGACCTGAGAGAGAGGACAGACACGAGGAAGGAGGCCACAGGGGCAGATTCAAGGCACAGCCCAGAGACACAGGAGCCACCAGGAGCTTGGGGAGGCGGGGTAGACCCGGGGGCACCGTTCTGCCCTTGTTCCCCTGGACTCCGGACCCCCGGCAGGGGCGACAATTGACTTGTGTTGTTTCAGGCTGCTCCTTTTGTGGGTTCTTGATAAAGTCTCCCTGGGAAGCTGGTACAGGTTGTGGAAGACAGTCCTAACAATGGTGACAATTATTTTCGAAACAGATAACATAGGAAAATTCTTTGGGAGACACACCTATAGAATGTCACAGGACAGACAAAATCCTGAACATTCCTGTGGCTACGAACATGCGGAAGACGTGATTCACACGCTCTACCCTGGCCACTGGCCAGCTTCTGCAAACACGAAGAGATGCCACCAAGCACTCAGGGTCCTTGTCACAGTGGCAGTGGCCACTTCTGCATCTTAGTCACCCTCCATTCGATTAGCTAGCTTTGCACATTGCCCCGTAAAGTTTTTTCCCCCTCTTTGCCCATTAGTCATTTTCTTGCCACGGGGACACGACGCCTGACACCCATGACAGAAAGAACTAAGTTTTCTTTTGGCTCACGGTTTTGGGGGTTCCAACCCATAGATGACTTCGAGGTAGAAAGGGCATGAGGGAAGGGCTGTTCACATCGTGGTACCTGAGAAATGGGGGCAGAAGGGAGCAGCCAGGCAGGGAGACACGCCCTTCCAGGCTACACCCCCCATGGCCAGCCGCTGCGGCTGGGATCTGGAGTGTCCTCCAGAAGCCTCGCGTGTTTGAATGTGATGGGATAGCTGTGGAACCTTGTGCTGTTGAGAGGTAGGGCCTGGCTGGTGGGACACGGGCCATCACCACAGTCCCCACAGAAGCCCACCAGCACCAACGACCAGCTCACACAATCTTTTTGGAATCATGTTCTTAGACTTGAGCCTAATTCGCCTGAGGAGATGTAAAGCGGCGAGAGGCCTGCCACCCTGACAAAGCACAGGGCTGCCTGGCCCCCTCTAAGTACGAGGCAAGCCAGAGCACTGGGTCTGGGATGCTGCCAGTAGCAATGTCTGGGCAGAAGGTGCTGCCTCCCCCCCCCCCCCCGCTTCCGGCCTCTTTCTCTTATCAGGTACCTGTACACATAGGCACACAATGCACACACCCACGCATGCAGGCACAAGTGCACACACATGCATGGAGACACAGCCACACCTGTGTGTGCAATATACACATGGCACATGTTGCACATGCATGTATACGCACAGAGCCATCCACCCTCAGAAACCGAGCCCGGCACCGCCCTGCTGTGCTCCACGGCCACGGCTGCCACGGACGCCTTTCTTCTCCTAGCTGCCATGGCCAAGGCTCTACCACTTGCTGTGAGTTCTCCTTTCTCCATGGCCCATGTGCCCGCCACCCTGCAGGCCCAGGAGGGACCCTGGGATGCCAAGTCCAGTGAGCGTGTGCAGGCTTGCCACACCCATGAAAGCCATGGCAGAGCCACCACTCGGGGTCTGCTGGTTCTCATCTCTCCTCCTTGAGGGACCTCCCATGGCCACCACAGCCCTGCTTCTGGCCTCTCCGTGTCCTCCAGGGTCACCCAAAGTGGCAGGGAGGGCTGCCTGTCAGCTCCAGCAAACCCCAAGGTACACAGGTGATCCTCTTCTCAAGCGGTGTCAGGAGCCTCAGCACCTGCCCCAGGCAGGAGGGACACAGTAGTCAGCCTGGGAAACACTCAGGCCTTTCCTCCCTGTGTGAGGGCAGTGCCAGGGTCCCCCCACCCTTTTCTCTGGTCCTCCCTGTGTGAGAGGACTTGTCTCTATGAGCCCAGCTGGCCTGAGCCACCCGCCATGGGGGAGGGGCAGCACCGGGGCCATGGGAGCGCCCTTGGGGGAGGAGGCTGCGCTTCCCTTGACAAGATCTTGGTCACAGACATGATCAGACAGAAAGGCTATGGGAGCCGAGCTGGAGGCTCTGTACTGCCTGGGCGTCGTGGTTCATGACTCCCCACTGCCATCAGAGACAGAGACGGCTTGGCCACGTCCCCCAGGCAGAAGCCATCAGCTCTGAGCCACTAGGCCAGCAGGTGTGGGGTCAGGACTGAGTATGTCCACACAGCAATGGAGAGAGGCACTTTTACATTTCCCTTGAAAATGTTTTTAAACCCAAGAAGTCCCTGACGTCATCGTCATGACCATATTTCTGGATGTGGCTTAGTGTAGGGGTCTCTGTCCCGTGGGTATCCCCAGAACGGCTGGGGAGGGGTCGGACAACAGAGTACACTCTCTGGGAGCCCGTTTCAATGAATGCAGCCTCACTTTATTTAGGAAGTACAGGGCTTAAACAGACTAGGATAATGCAGAAGTTACCTCGGGCCAATTAGCAAAGCCTTAACTAGCGGGGTTGCCCAGGAGGAGGGAGGGAGTAGAGGAAGAAGGATGGGGCGTGCCAACCAGCTTCATCACCGGACAAGGAGGCGGGAGGTGTGCCTCTCAAACGCCATCTAGCGGGAGCTAGTGGTGAAGTGTGCTTCTACCGGGGTGTCCCGGACTAGTGTTAGATAGACTTTACCCCAACCTGAACCCCCTACAGTTCAGAAATGTGCCAGCCACCCAAATGGCACTTGAGTGGCTGACAGGGGTCTGCTGTCCATTGAGGTGGCAGCCCCAGAAGCCGTGGAGTTTCCCAGAGGCTATTAATTCTGTCTGTGGCCACAGGACCATGCCCTAGAGCCCGGCTGCGACAGGGACTCTGGTGTTCCGGTCCTGGGCGGCCCATCTCCACCTCCACCTCTTGCCCTAGCAGCATCCAGTCAACAGATGGGGCGGAGCCCACAGCCCCATCTGGGTAAGTTGGTACAGGGCAGTGCATATCCTGAGATGCACCAGCCTCCTGTGCCAGGCAGGGGCAGGTGAAGCCACCCCGTTTCTTCCCCTGCTCTGTCAGGGCTGGTGGAGGTAGACGGAGAGGCCCCCACTTCCCTGAACATGCACCCGAGATTCACTGTGTCGGCAAGAATTTAACATACCTGGGCAGGGGAGAGGTACCCTGCCGGGCTTGGGTCAACCACAGAGCTGGCCCCCGTGTCTGCAAGGACCCTGGGGAGCACAAATATGACCAAGCTCAGCACGGCCCACTGCTGCCTCCTTGTGGCAGAGGGGAGGGGCAGGCCAAGGAGAGACAGCAGCCCTGGGGTCCCCACCAGACCTGAGGTGTCCAAGCACTGCTGGGGAGGGGGAGCGGGATTACAGGACAAAGGTGCCAGGAGCAAGGCTGGTGGCTCCATCAGTGGGAAGGCACCCATTCTGCTGTGTTTGACTCAACTTCCTGGTCCTGACACGAAGGTCACAGGGAGGCTGAGTCCCTGGGTCTAGGAGCCTCCCAAGGCTGAGGCCCTGCCGCCCCACCACAGTGGCCCTCTCTCTTCCCGTGTGTCTCTCTATAGGAGCTGCTGCAGGGCTGAGGGGAAGGAGAGGAGGAAGCCAGGGTCTGTGCAAAGAGAAAAAGGTTCTGGAAAGTCAGGCACACAGCCCAGCACAGACAGTGGGCACACAAGCCCCGAGGGCGGCCGCCCCCTAGCCGGCAGCAGGTGAGCAGGGCACTAGCTGTCTACCTGCAGCACAGCCCGGTCCCCTTTGGAAAGTGAGGACCGTGCCCAGTGCGCATGGGTGCTGTGCTAACCAACTCCTTGGAGCCTGGCTCATCCCGCGTGGGCCTCCTGTGCTCATGAGATGGTCATAGGACCCACCCAGGATGTGGACAAGGCTGCTAGGGAGATGCCTGCCGCCACGGCAGGGCCCATGCCTACGAGAGTTCCCAAGATGTCTGCGAGTGGACAAAGGGCAGAGTCGCTACTACAGACCAGAACTCCCGGTGCCACCACGCCCGATTCCAGAGTGGCATACGGAGGCTGGAGTCAGGGAGGGTGTGACCCACAGCCTCCATCCCCAGCCTTCCTTCTGCGGGACCTAGGGCAGTGACACTCCTGGGGGCCCTATCCGCCTAGGGAGATAGGAGACCACAGGCCGGGCAAAGGTGTGGGCGCTGTGCACCCCGAGATGCTACCTGGGGGAGCCAAGGATAAGCGAAGCAGAGGTCAGAGGCACTTTGGGCTGTCCTGGGGTGACAGAGGCCACCAAGGCGGGTCCCCAAGGTTCAGCAGAGGTGCCTCCTCTCCACAGGAGACAGCAGGCCATGGCGAAATCTCCCGGAACCAGAGTCTCCATGGGTCAGCTCTGCGATTTAGCTGTGTTTCTCCATGTTATTTCATTGAGTGAGAACACAGCCAGCACAGCACCACCATGTTGTCCCCCACAACTCCTCCTCTGTGGCCTCTCCTGCCCCCACAGCCAGGCAAAGGATCCCCAGAGGCTATGGTTGGGAGGTGGGGGCTCCGTCCCGTGAGGTCAAAGTTCGTGGATGTGGCCAGCCAGCCCCAACTAGCTTGGGTGAACCTACTTTCATGCTGGGGGGCTGTTGAGGGGACCCCCCCAGCAAAGGACCCTGCCTCCGTAGCAGCTGCAGCCCATAGTAAGGCAGCAGGCACTGTGCTGACATTGTGACTACGCCCAGCCGCTGGGAACCAGGCTGAACCAGGAGTAAGACAAGGCCCCTTTTACCTGTCTTTGTAACAGAACACCCAGAGCAGGTAATTTACAAGGCCAGACAGCGAGCTGGCAGCTCAGGCTGTCCATTGGCCAGCGCCCCTCCTGGCTCCCCTCCTGGCCCCTCTCTGCATCCCACACTTCATGCCCTCCACTCTGCTCCTGGGGATCCATATGCGAACAGGGTGGTAGTGAGGTGATGCCAGCCTCTTCCAGGACAAGGCCGCGCCTGCTGTGAGGCTGTGTGTGCACAGGCAGCTGGCACCCAGCGCTCCACAGCCTGCAGTATCACAGAGGCCAGCATGCCATGTCACTGTCAGGAAACATGGGGCTTCTGGCCACCCCGTAAAACATACCCTAGAGCTGGGTTGAAGCTGCACCAGCTCCCAGATGAAGCCTGTTCCAAAATACAAGTCTGAGGTGCTGCAGCGTGAGACGTGGACAGGGCACACAGACAGGAGTAGGTGCTGCGCCCACGAGAAGTCACGGGGAGACCGCCTCCCCTCTGGTCAGCCCCAGTTGGGCTGCAGAGTGGGTGAGGGTCAGGCTCTGGGCCATCTTCCGGGGAGGGTGCTGTGAGGCAGGAAGGGCCAGGGCTGCAGCACAGGGCTCAGGTGGCAGGGGAGCAGCCCAACCAGCACTTCCGAGTGAGGGCACAGATGCCAGACGATGCTGCAGTGTGCCCTGCCAGCCCTACCAGCTTGGGGAAGGCCCAGAGCAGTGACAGCACAGCTGAGCTCCTGTAGCCAGCAGAGCTCCTGAGGGGGCACCCGCCCAGAAGGTCCCAGAATCACTGCTCTCCCTGCAGGCTGGCTGCCTGTGGGTAAACACCTTGACCCCAAGACCTGGCTACCTTCACAGAGGGTGGCCAGGCAAGGAGGGAGCCAGAGCAGGCAGAGCCCAGGTACCCCCTGCCTGCAGACCCACCCCAGGGTTCCTGGTCCTAGGAACCAGTTTGGGCAGGGGATCCAGAGCCAGTGGACGCCCAGATCTACACAGGCCTGTGTCGTGGTCACCTGTGGTCTATGGACAGACCCAGCCTGGTAGGCTCCGGGAACGGAGAGCTGCCCCCTAGCTCCTTGCCCAGCAGCCCCCCAGGGAGGGTCTGCTGCAAACAAGAAAGCCCAGCAGCCCCACCAGTGTGCCCAGCTGGTTCATCAGGAAGGTGGCACTGCCTTTGCCATGCACGTCTGTCCCAGGGGCCCGAGGACACTCTGGTCACCTAGCAACAGTACAGTGGTAGCAGAAGAACCCAGGGCTCTGGGGAGGGTTCGGGTGGCAGCCAGGAACGGAGCAGTGATCCTGGCCCAGGTAGCTCCAGAAGAGGAGGCTCCAGCCACGTACACAGCAGGCTGGCCTCGGGAAGGGACAGGCCACCACCAGGGCAGGCAGGCTCTGGGGGCCTCATGGTGGGCCACGGTGGGGATGGCTTGGGGGAGCCGAGCAGAGGACTCAGGTGGGGGCATGGAGCAGACCCTTGTTCACTGTGGAACTACTCACAAGACCCAGGGGGATTGGCTGAGCAGGCTGCTGGCCCTAGGCCTCTCTCCTGGGCCATATCCTCCCATGGGTGCCTCTGTGAGCCCTGAGGCCACTCCAAAGACAGGATGCAACACGCACTGCTTACAGAGGAACTCAGAGCCCTGAGGGGACCAGAAAGAAGTGAGGATCAGCCTGGACAGGGCCGCAGGTGCATCGAAAACAGCCTCCAGCAAGGTCCTACGCTCAGAAAACCCTAAAGACTGGGCTGAAAGGCATGTAGAGCAGAAATTCAAATTAGCAAAGCAGCAGGATACAAAATTAACATTTAAAAATCCAGTTTTTCTGTACACCAGGAATGAACTTGCCGAGAAAGAAATCAGGCAAACAATTCTATTTATAGTAGCTTCAAAAACAAAATACCTAAGAGTCAACTTCACCCAGAAGGAAAAGACCTATACAATGAGAATTACAGAACACTGAAAAAATAAGTTGAAGACATTAGAAAACAGACAGACCTCCCACATTCATGGATTGGCAAGATTAACACTGTTAAGATGCCCACACTACCAAGAGTGACCTACAGATCCAACGCGATCCCCATCATACCAATGACAGAACTAGATATATATAACAATCCTTTTTTTTTTTTTTTTTTTTTTGAGACAGGATCTCGCTCTGTATCCCAGGCTGGTCCTGAACTCACTATGTAACCTAGGCTGGCCTTGAACTCCTGGACATCTTCCTGCCTCAGCCTCCTGAGGGCTGGGATTACAGGCATACACCACCATGCCCAGCTTTATGTGGTGCTGGGGAATTGAACTCAGGGCTTTGTGCTTGCAAGGCAAGCACTTTAACTATTGAGCTATTCCTCCAGCCCCTAGATATGATAACCTTAAAATTCATATGGAAGCAAAAAGGAATAGCTAACACAATCCTGAGCAAACAGAGCAAGGTACCATAGCACCCAATTTCAAACGTCTACTACAAAGCCATGATAGCAAAACCAGCATGGTGTTGGCACAGAAGCTGGCATGTGTGCCAGCGAAACAGAACAGAGGATGCAGAAACAAAACCAAGCAACCCCAGCCAACTGCAAACAGCCAAAAGCATATGTAGAACAGACTCTTCAACAAATGGTGCAGAGAAAACTGGATATCAAATTGTAGAAAAATGAAACTAGCCTCATCTCAACCTGTACAAAAAGTCACTCAAAACACATCAGAGACCAAGGTATGAGACCCGAAACTCTAAAGTTTCTAGGGGAAGACGTACGAAGCTGTAGCACTGGCAGGGCCTTCCTGAATAGCACAGGAAATAACACCAAGAAGCAACAAATGGAATTATACCAAATTAAAAAGTTTCTGCATAGAAAAGAAAGCAGTCAGTAGAGTGAAGAGATGACCAGGGAATGGAGGAAATATCTGTTGGCTACTCTCCCAACAGAAGGTCAGCATCTAGGCTACATAAATAACCCAAAGACGCCAATACCATCACCAAAAATAGCCCAATCGATACACTAGCAAAGGAATTGCAGAGACTTCTCAAAAGAAGTAAAAACGACCAGTATGCACAGCAAAACAATTCAGCCTCGAGAAATGGCAGCCAGGACCATGCTGAGAAACCATCTCACCCAAGCAGAAGGTGCCGCCAGGGCCGCAAAGCAAACGTTGGCATGGATGTGGGGGAGGAGACGTCAGCGCAGCAGATACGGATGTAGCCCCTATAGGAGTCGGTATGAAGGTACCCCCCAAAAGACTACAAATACAGCTCCCGTACGACCCAGCTGTGCTGCCTGGTGTATACGCGAGGCCATTCAAGCCAGCAAAGCATGGGGCCACCCCACGCCCATGTCTGCTGTGGCACAGCTCACAATAGCTAAGACATGGAGCCGGCCTGCGTGCCCCTCAGCAGATGAGCGGATAAAGACCACGCAGCACATACGCACCGTGGAGTATTACTCGGCCATGAAGAATAACATGCTATCATCTGAAAATGGGTAGAACGGGAGGTTATCACATGACATAAACCCGACTCGGAAAGGCAAGTGTCACACATGTCGCATCAGTACAGAATCTAAATGAGCAACGGCAGGGCTGAGGCTGTAGCTCTGTGGCTACTACTCTTCCTCGCAAACACAAGGCCCGGATTCAGTTCACAGCACTACATAAGCCAAGGGTGGCAGAGCATGCCGGCAACCCGGCGTGGGAGGCTGGGGCAGGGGTCGCCACGTGTTCTAAGCCAGTCAGGCCTCACAGTGAGTGCAGGCCCAGCCTGGGCTACAGAGCAAAACCTTGCTTCAGAAAAGAAAGATGACATGAAAGCAGATGGGAGACTGTTATTAGACAGCAGAGAACAGTGAGGAGGAGGAGGAGGAGCAGGGTGTGCACATGGGTGTGCATGTACACATGTGGGGGGGTGCGTGCAGGTGCATGCACCTGTGAGGGTATGTGTGCATGAACATGTGTGTGTCTACAAGTATGTGTAGGCATGCACATGAGTGTCTAAGTGTGTGCACCTGGGTGGTGCGTGTGTTCACATGGACACATGTGTTTTGTGGCGTCAGTATGCACACATGGGCATGAGCATGTATATATTTGGGCATGAGTACACGGACTGTGCAAGTGTCCATGTGGGTCTGTGCATAAAGGTATGTGCACCTGGGCATGTCCTGTGCTGCCCAGGATTACTTCAGGGATGTTCGGAGTGGGCTGGCCTTTATGAAAGTGTATTCTGAGCAGGCAGGTGGTCCGTCACATGGTTGGAGGCTCACACAATCAGGGGAGGCTGTGTGGGGTGGAGAGGACCTCGCACACACCGTGGAAGGCCAGGGAGGATGGAGAGGCACAGTGTGGGCCAGGGCACTGAGGGAGCCCAGGGTACCAGGGACACCCCGTCCCTAGAGGGAGGGGTAAGATGGGATCTCAGTGTGGTTCTGGCTGGCATTTTTCTGAGGCTGAACTCGTTTTCATAAACATACTGGTCAATTGCTATTCTTCTGAGAAGTGTCTGCAATTCCTTTGCTCTGGGATGCCACATGAGTGCCCAGCCCTCGGCACTCCCACCGCGAGGATGCTGAGCAGCCAGCCACGACGAAGGCGGTCAGACCTGCATCCTTCCCTCGGCCGTGCTGCAAATGACAGAGGCTCCTGGAAAATCCCTCTCCTTGCTCCGTGTCTCTCGGGGGAGCTGTTGTCTCACTTTGGTCACCCCTCCACCAACTCTCGGCAAATGACAGCCAGCTCACAGAGGCCTGCTCCGGGCTCCCGGTTGTCAAGAGCAGGTGTCATGGTGGTCACCTTTCCCTTAGCTCCCGTGAGGGAGCACCTCGGCCGGAGCCTCATGTGTCAGGCCAGGAAACTGAGGCCACTGACACGCCTGGTCCACACAGGAGCAGGATCCAGGGATATGGCCGTGCCGTGTGAGAGAGGCCCACCCTGTCTCTGGCCCCGACGGTCACGTGGGATGCTATTTGAGGTCCTGGGCAAAATCTTCCTGGACACGGAAATGACCTTGGGAGAGGGATCAGGATTAACAAGGACTCTCCTGCAGGAGCAGCCCACCTGCCCGGGTGGAAATTGATTTAATTAAGTTGATGGCTGAACTCCAGAAAAGGAGGCGGGACCAGGCCCCTGCATGTGCTGGGAGGAGGGGACGGAGGTCCAGATCTCCTGGTCCCATTTCTCTCTCTCTCTCTCTCTCTCTCTCTCTTTTAATGATATTTGTAGTATAGTAAAATATACATGACACAACATTTACCACCTTAGTCTTGTTTTATTTTGTGAAACCAAGTCTTGTCATGTAGCCTAGGCTGCCAGAGACACACTCTGTCCCGCCCTGGGAAGAGCCAGTCACAGGCGTGTGCCACCACACCAGCCTCGTCCTCACCATCTGCAGGCGCACAGCTCGGCAGCACTAAGTATATCCATGTGCTGCGCAGCCATTGCCCTCCTGATCTCTCTTCTCCATAGAACCAAATCCCGGTTTAAATACCTGCTCTTCTCCCCGGCCAGCCCTTGGTGCCCTGCGTGCTGCCTTTCGTCTGTGACGGTGGTTACTCTGAGGAGGAATCGCATGGAACTTGTCCTTTTGTGCCACTGGGCACCACGTCCTCTGGTTCTACCCATGCCGTAGCAGGTGTCAGAGCCCCCTTCCCTCTGAAGGCGGGGTGACGCTCCCAGGTATGGCTGCCCAAGGACGAAACAACGCCAAGTGCGGCTGCAGGCCTACGTGGCTCCTGCTCGCGCCTGCTCAGCTGGGCAGCCTCCCTTTTGGGAAAGAGGAGAACCTGCTGAGTAGGGCAGAGCGGGGTGGCGTTCCACAGTGGGGAAAGGACACCCCACCAGACACTTTCTAACTGGCTGGCTCAGGTGGACAGGAGACTCCTGTTTTCAGGGAAAAAAGGCTCTGTTTGGGATCCACCTGCTTCCCTGTAGCTTTCGTTTGACGTGGCTGTTAGCATGAGTGACTTCACTGTGGTCTGGTCTGGTCTGTTGGGCCCAGGGCAAGAGCTCAGCCCAACACCATGGCCTCTGTGACATCTCATGGCCACGCAGCTCTGCCTGCAGCGGGTCCCTCCGGTCCCTGCTCACGGTCCTGCCAGGCGCACACCAGGACTCCAGCACGGGGTCTCCGGGTCTCACCCTTCTCAGTTTTCTGAGGCACCGCCCCCTTTCCCACAGTCGCCGGAGCAGTCGCAGGGTCCCGATTCCACCGTTCTTGCTTCCCAGTCTTTGGGGTGTGACGGTCTTGCTGGATTCTGGTCCGCGCCTACCCACAATGACAGCAAGCGTCTTTCCTGCCGTGCGCTGGCCACCTGCACATCGCCACGAGAATGTCTGCTCCAGGCACTTTCCACCCACACACCTTTGTGGCAATGTCTGTCTTAGGCAGGTTCCTGGGGCTGGGGCACGACCCCTGACACCCACAACTTAAAGCAGTTTACGGTAGCTCACTGTTCAATGGTCCTGGTCCACACAGGGACGGTCAGAGGCGCTAGCAGGCTGGCCTGGTGTAGAAAACAAGCAGCTCCACAAATGGCATCCAGGAAGTGGACGGAGCCAGGACAAGCACACACCTTTTCAGGTCACTCTCTGGTGACCCACTTCTAACCAGGCCCCACTTCTAACAGCAGAGTCAGCCATGAAAACAACCACGGAGGAACCCACTGATGACAGCACCCCTGTAACCTTCCACACCAAAGAGACTTCAGAGGTCAGTTTAGATCTAAACTATGCCCACACTGAGCCCATTTTTCTGGATGTTGGACATAAGGTCTGTTCACGCTTCCCCACTTCGGCATGGCATCTCGGTACCCTCCCGGGTCTGAGCTCGTGCCTCTGCGCTCTGGTGGCATCACGCCTTCCTGACACACTCACATGGTAGCCAACATCTTATGCACGTTTCAGCCCCCAACCTGGCCCATATGTTTGTATGTCACAGATCTCACCAGACAGCCTCACCCACCACCTCGGGCTGGCTTTACTACCCTCACAGTAGTGTAGGGAGGGCAATATGGCCGTGGAAACATGGAGGTTCTTGTGTGCTGTTTCTGTGTGCTCACACCGGGACAGGAAATGTCAGGAGCTGGAGTCACACAGGGTATCCCAGGGCCAAGGCCCCTGCCCTACGGGAGAGCTCCACACTGAACCAGAGGCCCTGCCTGTGAGGGCCCCGCTTAGGCTCTGAGTAACCCAGTTGTGATTCTATCTTTCAGACTTTAAAGCCTTTATTTAAAGGAAAGGTAACATGCAAATGGTGCCTCAAAACCCATGCTTTGCTCCAGTGAAAAAGAAGTCCAGTTAAACATGAAGTAGTAAAGAAAGGAAGGATGGACAGAACTCTAGCTACTCCTGCCTGTTACTAAGCCAAGTGGACAGTCGCCAGCGCACGGCAAGAGTTATTCAGAGGGAAGGGACAGAGCCCTGGCTTGCTGTGCGCCGGGGAGAGCCAGGGAGGCTCACAGCCAGCGGAGGGCCCAGCGCCATGAAATATTTAAGCAAAACGAAAATGGAGTCTGCCCACAGCCTGGCAGGTGTTCAGACACCAGAGCCAGCATCCTTGGCCTGAAACCTGCTCACCAACCTCAGTGACCAGAGGGTAGAGGCAGCTCCAAGTCCACCCCAACTGGAAAAGTGTCCACAGACAGGACAGAGCCTTGTGTGGGAGCCACATGAGACCCTGTGGAATATGCAGGCACAGGAGGCCGAGAGGCAGCTCCTGGGGACCACCAAGGGACTATGAAGAGATCAGTTGCCCAGGGCCTTGCGCTGGGGTACGATGGGAGAAGGGCAGGCAGCTGGCATCCATGGATAATGGATCCCCAGGGCCCAGAATCCTGGATCCCAGCACCCAGACTCCTACACAGGCCCTAACATAGATTGTCTATCATGGAAGTTTCTTCACAGGCTGGCACAAGAAAAATCCCCGTGAGACCCCACAGAGATACTTGCAAGTCCACAGAGAGAGAGAGAGATAGAGAGAAAACAGACGGCCCAGATTCACCATGGAGACCCACACGCAGACACATGGGACACACAGAAAGGTGTGTGGACACTCATGGAGACACAGACACACATGGGGACACACATAGGTCACAGGGAGGCACAGAGACACACAGACACAACACACACAAAAGGACATGAAGATACACATGTACAACACACAAAACATGAAAACACATAGATACGTATTTAAACACAGATGCACACATACAACACATAGAGACCAACACAAAGCACACAGAGACTCAGACACACATGATCAGCACACACTAGGACACTTGGGCCTGTCAGCATCTGACGCCAGAGGTGTCGTGCAGGTGGGAGCTGTCACGTCCACGGTCTCAGCAAAGCTCCCCGCTGAGGAATGCTGCCACCGCTGCTGCCCACACACACGCCCCAGGTAATTACCAGCGTCAGGGTCAGGATCTGGAGAAACTGTGGCCTCTCCAGCCATAACAATGCCGGGAGGCAGGAGGCCAGCCTCCCCTCAGGGCCTCACCCCAGTCTGCTAGGCAGGCCAGAAGCCACAGGGGGGGTGAGCCTAAGCCAGGCAGGGGGGCGAATGCCGGGGCACAGGTGGGGCAGCCTCAAGGGTGGGAGTCTGGCGCTGGGCCACCTGTGACCTCCCATGCTAATCCTCGGAGCCTCCTGAATGCGGCTTCCCATGCCAGCTGGGGACCCTCGCTGTTCCCCATCTCTCTGTGGGGCACTCCTGTGCTGGCCACCTTGCATCCTGAAGGCAGGGCCTAGGGCCTCTGGAACCATCCTACCCAAGAGCTGACCTTGGTCAGGGAATCTCACCGTGCCCTGCCTGGAACCCCATCAGGGGTAGTGGGTGCCCACAAGCCCCACGCCTGGCATTTCCTGGGGGCCTGGGCACTCTGGCTGCCTCTAGTGCCCATGCTGCTTCCCCTTACCCTGTGCTCAGACCCAGGAGCAGGTGGCCACACTTGGAGCCAGGTGTGTGGCTCCCTCCCATGGATGCCACCCCCATAAAGCAGACCCCACCGCCCCAGGGCACGTTGTCAAGACCTGCATGTGCGCACTGCACGCTCGCTTGGCCAAACCCAGGGGACTCAGGATCAGGGATCAGAGTGCCATATTCATGTCCCCCACTGAAAGAAGGCAGCTCCTGCTACCACGGAGGAGGGAAGCCTCCCCAGGGAGACACAGTCCCCACCCACGAGGACACCCGGCCACCACCAGCAGAGGAGGGCCCACCGCCCATGCAATCTACACCAAAAGCCTTCACGGATCCCAGCAGTCAGGGCTGGGGCTGAGTCCCCAAAGATGGGGGGGGCGGGTGACAGAGCCACGGGAGGCTCAGGGCTGCGAGCTAGGAGACCCAACATGCTGGAGGATGCCAGCTTGTCCCTATGGCCACCACACACCCACAATCAAAACCCAAAGGTCAGCTCAGGACAGATGCCCCACCCAGTGCTCAGCTCCTGGCCTGGTGCCCAAGGCCAACCCATAAAATCTTTGTTTGCTTTTGTATAACTTCGCTATATTGTCTCAAGGCAGGGCCAAATAATAGGTCTTGTGTTCCCACGTAGCGGGCACAATACAAAACCATTTGATTCCCCATGGGCTAGGACTGTCATTCAAGTCCCCGCCCCTCAAGAGCCCAGCTGTCCTTCCACAGAGGTCACGGGCCAGCCAGACAGCAGCCCAGCCCATCTTCCCACACCCCAGGTCTGGGCCGGGGTTGGGGATGAAGGGGAGGGGATAGCTGGAGAACCTATCCACAGAAAGAGAAGAGTGTGGGAATGCTACTGTCCCCATGTCCTCTGCTCCCCTGGACTCCAGGTGTTGCCCCATTCATACCAGCACCAGGATGCAAGCAGCAGTCGCACCATGCAGGGAAGTCTCCTCTGCCTCTGGTGTGAGGGCACCGCAGGCAAGGGGAGCAGGGGTCCTGGGGGGGGACTCGCAGGGAGGCCTGACCCATGCCTTGTCCCTGCCTGGGCTGCTGGTGGCTGGTGCCCGGGCACCACCTTCCAGCCAAGAGCCCACGCAGCCGTGGGGGCTCTGGTACTGTAGTCAAGGGGTGCTGGAGCAGGCAAGCTGGTGAGCTGGTTGGCAGGGACACGAGTCCCATCACACAATCCTCCACCACCACCTAGGACGGCCACCTGATGCCCTGCCTCTCCCCCCGCCCCACCATCCTGGCCTGCCCACCCTGCCTCAGCAAGGCTGGGAACCCTGTAGCCCCCATTACTGCTCTATCACTGCCTTCATCCGGGAACCCTGACCCACTTCCTGAGAGCCGCGAGAAACGTGCCCCTCAGCAAGCTGCAGATGGCGGCAGGTTCTCAGTGCCATTCAGGTGAGAGATGGCCCGCTCTCACAGGCCTTGGCCCCGGACACACGCCATGGGCCTCAGGCTCAGGCTCAGTCTCAGGCTGGGGTGAGGGGAAGGGGGGCCTGAGAGCCAGTGGCCATCCCCCCGTCTGCTCCTGGTGGAGAACTCGGAGCGTAATGGACACACACTGACCAGCACACCCCACGTCACGCCAGCTGGGCCGCCCTGAAAGATGGGCACCTATAACACATGAACATGGGAACATGCACCACACAGATACATGGACACACAGACACATCATGTGGACACAGGGGACACACCACACACATCTACACCATACCGACACACGTCACATGCACACATAGCCACACAGACACACACACCACACAGACACACAGACATGTATAGACACACAGCACACAGAGATGCACCACATACAGAGAATCACAAGCACACAACACACACCGAACACAAACATACTATCCACACGCAGACAGGCAGGCGGCCCTGCAGCCAGGCCCCCACCGGGGGTGGCCCCTCTGCTCTGCCTGGGAGTGAGGCTCAGGGCACATCTCTCCTGGGGTAAGGCTGAGGCCAGTCCTAGGCCTCCAGCAGCCTCTGGGGTCCGCTCCACACACGGGGCCTGCAGGGCCTGCGCCCCTGGCGGGGAGGGTCCTGCCTGCTCTGTGGGAAGAAGTGTGCCCGCTTACTCCTGGACCCCAGGAAGACTGCTCCGTGGCCTGGGCACGCAGCCACCCGCGGCCGCCCTGCAGGGACCTGACCAGGTTGCCAGCCCCAGCAGGGGCCCCTAGTGAGGAGGTGGGCGGGATTCTGCGAGGAGCGAGAGCTGCCAGGGCTGCCAAAGGCCGCCAGGTCTCCAGCTGAGCGCCTTTCCTCATGGCCTGAAGGTGACTGCGTCCGGGAGCTCCGGGCGCACCCGTGGGAGCGGGGACCGGATCCCCACCAGCTCCTGTGGGACTCGTCACCAGCTGGGCGGGGGACAGGGGCGCCCGTCGCCCTGGTGCCTGCAGCGCGGTTGCGGGGACACAGCACTCCTCCGGGGCGCCGGGCCGCTCCCGAACGCGGCCCCAGGGAGCGCGGGCACCTACCGTAGCGGGTCGGCTCTCGGCAGTAGCGCAGGATGGGCAGCGCGTCCACGCGCGGTGGCTCCGAGTCGGGGTCGGGGTCGGGGCTCTGCAGGGGTCTGTTCCTGTCCCCGTGCCCCGCGTCCCCCAGCCCGCCTGCCGCGGGTGTCACCACGAAGCGCCGGGACATGCTGGCGTCTGTGAGAGCGTGCTCGGTGCTCCCCGACGGCGGCGGGGCTCGGAAGCTCCGGAGGGCAGCCGGGCCACGGCGGAGGAGAGCGGGGAGGGGCGGGGCCGGGCCCGGGCCCGGAGGGGCGGGGCCGGGGAGGGGCGGGGCCTCGGACTGGAGGGGATAGCGGGGACCGGGTGGGAAGGTAGCTGGAAGTTTGGATCGTGGGGGAAGGGGAGGGGCGGCGGTTCTGGGAGCCGAGCTGGAGGTTTGGGAGCTGGGCCACGCAGGCGCTGGGCTCGCGGGGGAATCGGAGGGTCCTGGCGCCGGGAGAGTAGTTGGAAGTTTGGGTACGGGGAAGGGCATTCGCGGAGATGGAGTGGACGGAGGCAGGGCAGGACAGGACAGCGGGAACAGGGTCCCAGGCAAGGTGCTGGCACTGGCAGCCTTTACCCCCATGCCCCACCCCGCATCCCCGAAGTCAGAGCCCAGGTCCCTGGGGCCGCTTCCTTGATTGCGGCCTCTAGGGGTAGTAATCTCACGCGGTTTAAGTGTCCCGCAAGGCCAAGAGCCACTGGGGAGCCTGGCAGGACGGACTGGCCGAATTGTAGGTAGGCCGTGGACTCACTCTGGTCGGTGATCACGCCACCGGGGCCGGTCCCGGAGGGTCTGGGCCTAGCTGACCACTGTTGAGGGGGTGGCTTGGTCCAGCACCTTCCCACCCTCTTCCTGAGCCCAGGCCGTGGAGGCTCGTGGATGGGGTAGACCACCGTCCCGGAGAGGGAGGGTTCTGCAGTGGGCGCAGCGGAAGGAACGCTGGTTGTGGCCAACAGGCAGGGAGAGGGAGTCAGGGCGGTGCTGCTGGGGCTTTCCGGTCCCACGGCTACCTCGCCGTCCAAGGTGGCCGCTCCGCTCAGTCACCACACTGTACCCGGCAGAAGAGCGGAGACGGGAGGGCGGTTGGCTGCGGCCTCCGAGAGCACAGCCCAGAGGTCGCACTCAGCGCCTCTGCTCACGGTACCAGTCACGTGGCCACACCTGTGGGTGGAGCCTGGGAAAGGCGCCCAGGGGTCTGGGGGGCACTAGGGATGAGCAGTAGCCAGGGGTTAGGGCTGGAGGGATGTCTAGCATAGGAGGAGAGGCTAAGGGCTTCGCTTTGGGGATCGGCCCACCTCCACTCATTGGCAGCTCAGCCTCACACCTGCCCTGCCCACACCTGACCACGCCTGCCCATCTCTGCCCTGCCCCCTACCTGCCCACACCTGCCCACATCTGCCCACACCTGTCTACACCTGCCCACACGTGCCCATAGTGGCCCGCATCTGCCCTGTTCCACACTTATCTACACCTGGCCACACCTGCCCTGCCCACACCTACCCATACCTATCTGTACCTGCACACACCCTCGCGGGCTCGCCTGGGCTACTCCAGATCCTGTCCGGGCTCGGGGAGTCTCACTGGCGCCCCACCCCTCCTCCCGTGTTCAAGGCTGCCATTCCTTACCCATTCTTTTTTTTCCCCTAAAGCAAACTTTTGTTTCATTTTGACACAGGGTCTTGCTGCCAGGCTGGTCCTGAACTCACTACGTAGCCCGGACTGACTTCCACTTCCCAGCAATCCTCCTGCCTCCGCTTCCTGAGTGCTAGGATTACAGGCGTGTGTCACCAGTCCTTACCCCAAGATGAACTTTTGGATCATCTTTTAAAGTTTCCCCTAAGTCCATTTGCGTTTTGTGGCGGAGCACCGGATGTGAGTGTGACAGGGTCCGGAACGCACCTGTCCAGTACGCGATCATTCATCCGGTCTGCACCTTGTTTCCCGTTAAGTTGACCTGTGTTTACCTGATTTTTTTCCTTGCTGCCATAACGCACCATGTAACTATACTCACAGGTGAAAACAAACCAGAATGTTGTGGCTTTGGCGTGTTTCCGTGGTTACCTGCCACCTCCGAGAAGTCTGCCTTCTGTTGTTCAAGTGCTTTTCCAGTTCGACCCCTTACATTTTTGCGCAGAATATTTTTGGCCTATAAATAATGATAGCTCTGTCCACGTTCCTGGCTTTCGCTTCGCCTGATGTTTTTTCATCCTCTTGTTCTTATTCTAGAATCTTCTGGAATTCCAGGGCAATCACGGATACTGTTCCCTGGTGGCGCTGCATATTGGGTCTGGGTAGCTGCAGGGAATGCATGCCGGTGTGGCTGGTGCAGCCGTGGAGCCCAGACAGCCATCACAAGGCCCAGGCATCTCTGGGTGGGCAGGTGGGGCGGGGGGAGGGACTGCTGTACCCCACTCTGCTCACACCTTGATACCCCTCACCCCTGTCCGGCTCCCACAGGTGAGAATCCCTGAGGTCTTCAGTGCTGGGACAGCCTGCCTTCCCAGCTGCATATCCAGCACCTGGATCTGTCCTACCTGGCCACACCCTCTGACCACCCTGGCTCACCGCAGTGCTGGGGACTTGGAGGCTCAGTGGCCCTAGGAACCCCAGCCATGCTGACCTTGCTGCCTGGGCAGGGGTACATATTGGCCAGGGCCCCTGCGGGTGTGTCCTGGGCCTAGGATCCTCTCTTGCAGGACGGGCAATGTGACTGGATAATGCTGCCCACTGCCCAGCTTGTCCCGTAAGATGCCAGTCCCAGGAAAGGGCAGCCTGGTCCCTGGGGTCCCCGGTGTGGCAGCAGATGGGGTGGGGACGAGCTCTGGGGGCGCCAGTGACAGGGGAGGGGACGCAGGGGGATTGGGGACTGGGCCTGCTTCCACCCATCCCTCTTGCCTGATCCACGAAGACTGTTTTCACACCACCACCCACGACAGGGGTACGACCTCCGGGGGAGTCGAGGTCCTGCCATGCCCGTCACCCATGTCCTCCCTCATGAGGGCTCTGCCTCCTGGAGACCACAGCAGAGAGGAGCGCAAGAGGGCTCTGCTACCTGCACCAGTGTGAGGGCCAGTGGACAACCAGTGGCTGAGGGGCGTCCGCAGCAGCACCCACCTTCTGTCCCTCAGGGGCATCGGTGCCTGCGTGCTCCAGGCAGAACTCAGAGGGGCTCCTGTGACCTTCAGTCCTGCCGGGCAGATTAGCAGGGCCCACTGCTGGGTGTGTCTCAGGGGCCACGGGATGTGGTCTTGGGGTCCACGGCCAGTCCCTGGCCCATCCCTCTCCGGCACTGTCCCCTGCTCGGTGATCATGAACATAATCCCTGAATCCGTGAGCTCAGTTAAACCTGTTCTCCTTTAAGTTGTGGGCGCCAGGTGCCATGCCCCGGGACGGGCAAGTTGCTAACACGCCTGGTCACACTGGAGGGGATGCGCGGGATCCAGGATCACTGCAACCCACTGTGGCCGAGAAGGAACAGTGCAGGCTGATGCCGTGGCTGTGGGTCCCCCGGCCATATCTGTCCTGCATTCCTGGTGGGGAGAGGCTCTGAGCCTCCCCGGGCACAGAGGCTTTCCGGCCTCACGGGGGCATAGCTGGGTTTCAGCGTTACAGCTCCACCTGCTACCTGCGCTGGGCACTGGCTCACATGTGAGCCAACAGGGGCCAGACCGCTCAGGGCTGAATCCAGCCCCTCCCTCTGCTCCAAGTCTCAGGAGCTAACAGTTGTCCCTGCGGCCACAGACGGCCGGCCAGCCCCCGCATCCCTGCCCTGCCTGTCCCCTGCCCGACCCAGCAATTTACGTAATCTCCCTGATCACCTGCAGCAGCAGGAGAGAGCATCTGGGGCTTGGTCACCCCCGTCTGCTGTTGGTGGCCCCGTGACATTTCCTAAGACAAACAGGCCTGGGCTAGAATGTGTGGTGGGGCTGACAGTGTGCATGGGAAGGGGCCCCACTGGAGAGGGACCACCGGGACCAGCCACCTGAGGTCAGAGGTGGAGGGTGGCCTGTCCCCTGGGGCTCACAGAGCCTCCAACTGCCCTGCAGGGACAGTTTCACTTTACAGGTCGGCCTCAGGAATCCAGGGTCAGGATACCCAGAGACCCACCTAAGAGGTATGGCTGTAATCTTAGCATTTGGAAAGCGGAGGCAGGAGGATTGTTGCTTGTTTGAGTCAGCCTGGCTGCAGAGTGAGTTCAGGATCGCCCTGTCTCAAAGAAAGAAAGAAAGAAAGAAAGAGAAAGAAAGAAAGAAAGAAAGAAAGAAAGAAAGAAAGAAAGAAAGGAAACATGTTGAAGAGACCTATCCTGCCACTCTGTCTGGGAGCCTCAGACCTCATTCTGGTGCCACTGGCCAGGGAATCTCTTCCCCCAGGTTTTCAGTTACTCCCATTCCTTGCTTACTGCGTAGCATCTCACCGGTACCTTGGTCACTCCAGATCCACCTGGGAACAGACGGGAATGCAGAAGCCACCCTCCTCCGTCCCTCCATCCGTCATCCCCCACCCGCCCTTATCCGTCTCCTATCCCTCCGTCTGCCCATCCCCCCACCCACCCCTTCTCCCACCCATGATCCACCCCTCCATCCCCGTATGGCGGCCGTGGACCAGGCCTCCCGCGTGGATCTGGTGCTGTGGCTTGTCTCTGTGGTGGCCAGCGTGGTGCTGTACACTAGCTCCTAGACATGTCCTCAGTCCACACTGCCAGGGTTGGGAGCAGGACCTCAGGGCAGAGGATGGGGCCTTTTTCCCAGAGACACGGGGTATGGACAGACAATTTCTCTCCAACCGTGAGGACACCATAAGCAGGCAAGGGATTGGCTTCCGTTCTTGGAGCTCCTGGCCCGCAGCCCCCTGCTACAGCGGCCGGCATGGACTGAGACGCTATCTGTGTGGTCTCTTTCCGGGTAGTTCATCCCTACAGGGCTCAGCTGCCTGACAGCAGGAGAGACCACACTGAGGGCCGCACTGCCGTGCCCCCATGGGGAAGTGAGTCATGAGCTGCCAGTGCCTGGGGTGGCTGGAGCGTGGGCAGGATGCAGGGCAGCACCTGGCCAAGGCCCTGCACCGCCCATTCCGGACAGCTAGGGTCATGGCAGAGGCGATCATGGTGGCCTTCTAGGGCTGCCCCACGGGGGCTCGCCAGCTGCAGTGTCGGAGCGCCTGCTCCCTGGCAGCTCCCCAGGTCCACGGCAAGCGGGTGCCACATAGCCTGCCAGGCCTGGAGGGAGCAGAAATTTCCAGGTACCAAGTGGAAGCAAGGGAGAAGGCAGGAAGGACAGGGTCGTCCAAGGCTGCAGCTCCGCCAGCACTGAGGCAGCAGGTGGGCAGCGCAGCTGCGGGCCCAGTCCGGACCAGGGAGGCTCCTGGGCCACTAGAGGCCGCGGCTGCTTGGTCTGTCTGCTTGGTGGCTGGCCGCAGGAGGCCAGATGAACCAGGAGGGGGCGTGCCTGCCTGACATTCTGGAATGCAGGTTTGTCCTGGGCAGGGACCAGCGGGCATGCACAAGTGGCCTTTAGCACAGGCCTGTCATCCAGCACTCTGGGAAGCCGAGACAGGAAGGCCACGAGTTTGAGCTCAGGGAGGGGCAGTGCGCAGGTGCTGGGACAAAGGAAGGGGCACCTTGAGGGCTGGAGGGCAGCACAGCAGTGAAAGCGCTGGCCTGGCAAGCACAGGGCCTGGCGTCCGACTCCCCAGCACCAAGTAAGCCGGGTGTGGTGGCACATGGCTGAAACCCAGCACTTGGGCGTCTGGGACAGGAGGATGGCTGTGAGTCCAAGGCCAGCCAGGGCTACGTAGTGAGTTCAGGACCAGCCTGGGCTACAGAGCCAGACCCCGTCTCATCAAAAAAAAAAAAAAAAAGAAAAAAAAGAAAAGAAAAGAAAAAGAAAAAAAAAAAGAAAAGAAAGGACACCCACTCCCACCCTGCCTCCCCCCTCCCCAGCTCCACACTGGCCTCCCCGCCTCTAGCTCTGGCAAGCATGCACCACGTGGTCCCCTCTGGGCCTCTCCTGGCTTCTCGTAAGTTTCACCTGAAAGTCTCCCCGAGGCTCTCACCTGAGCCTCCCCGAACAAGTAGCTCAGACCAAGCACTGAGCCGGAAGCCCAGGACCTGTAGAGGTGTCCCAGGCCCTTCGTTCCACTCTGCTGTTCAGGGGCATCTTGTGCTGACCTCTGCTCCCATGGGAG